>JASAND010009325.1:0-33704 GCA_030248195.1 Trissonchulus latispiculum | reverse complement strand
CAATCTCTCGCATCACCCGGAGACAGACCTCATCCCGATAGGGGAGGGAGACCACCTGGATCCCCACGGGCAGCCCTAGGCTCTCCTCCGTTCCACACTGCTCCACCACACACCGGTCCATCGGATCGGTTACCTTGTACCGGATCATGGCCGCTACATCCTTAGCATTCACCCTGGTGACCGGCAGCACACCGGCCGGCATATCCAGAAAATTGAACAGCTGGGTGTAGGAGGCGGCCATAAAGGCCCGGCCGGGGCCGTCCAATTTCAGGGCCGTGGTCCCACAGGGCGGACAGATGAGGGCATCCAGTCGTTGCTCCCGCCAGGAGTCCATCGCCGCCTGTCGCCACCTGTCCGCCTGCTCGAACACCTGGCGCAGTTGAGCCGTCCGGCTCGTGGCTGCGGTCAGGGCCAGAGATAGCCGAGGCCACAGCGGTCCGATCAGGAAGCCAATGGAGCGACGCAGCCACAGCGGGGTGGCGTAGAGCCGAGCAGCCTGCTGGTGATGGACATCCACCAGATCTCGGCTGAGCCACTGGTTCAGATAGGCCCCGGCGTCCATGAAATTACAGGCCCAGAAGACGGCAAAGACGTCAGGGGTGAAGGTACGCTTCACCTCCACCACAGTATGGCCTTGGGCTTCCAGGGCTGACTTAGCCAAGGCCACGGCCCGACGGCAGGCCGGTACTGCCTCAAACAGCCCGTCGAAATCGTACCATCCAATACGAAGCTTCTCCCGGGACTGGAAATCGCCTAGGCTAAAGGGTACAGGGGCTACCATTGGATCCTGGCGGAACATCTGGGACTGCTCGGCCCAGAGGAGTTCGAGCAGCTCCACACAGGCCGTCACATCTCGAGCCATCGGCCCGGCACTGGCATAGACCCGGGCCCGGCCGGGAATACTGGCCCCTCGTCCGCGGGCACTGACTCGACTGCTCGTGGGCTTAAAGCCCGTCACTCCGCAGAAATGACAGGGCAGTCGAATGCTGCCCCCCACGTCGCTGCCCAGGCCTAGAACGGAGGCCCCGCAGGCTATCAGGGCAGCCTCCCCACCACTGGAGCCGGCAGGGGTCCGATACTTAGCCTGAGGATGAGTGGTGACTCCGTAGACTGGATTGGAACAGGCATAGCTGTAGAGGGTCTGGGGAACGTTGGTCCGGCAGAAAGGAATGGCCCCCAGGTCCTTCAGTACCTCCACCAGAACACTGTCCTGCGTCGACACGCGATCCGGGCTCAGCAGACTCTGGGCATAGCCACGCGTCATGATGTAGTTTTTCATCTAAAGCAAAAGCAAAATTTCAAAAATTGATTAGAATTTAAAATTAAAATTAGACATTACACTCTGATCTATATCCTCTAAATTAATAGATTTCAACATTGATGATTCTACACAGATCGGTTTCGTTAAAAATTGGCCTTCGCTGACCAAATGTCCTGGCAAAGAAATCTACGATGGTGAACGCTTTCGAATAAAATTCTGTTTAATTTCAATCAATTTGTACAAGAATCTAGTTTTAAAAATAAGTTATACAGCACTTGAAATTTAAACAGTAGGTTATGCCCGTTGTCAGCAAAGCCATTGTTGCAAACGGCGCTTGTCACACTCTTATGTATTATGTACTCTTGCCACCACCAGTAGGACGGCTTACTTACATCAAACGATTCCTTCACACTGATAGGTATGCCGTAGAGCGGAGGCTTGTCCATAATTCCGGCATACTCTTCGTCCAGGGCAACTGCCCACTCTTTGGCCTCCGATACAAAACTGGTGATGCAGTTGGTCCGTTCCTGAGCCTCCAGAGCCTTCCACTGGTAGGCCTCCAGCACCTGAGCAGCCTTAAGACTGCCCGATTGCAGTTCATCTAAACAAAGAAAAAACAACTAAAGTAACTAAAGTCTGACACAAAAATGTGATCACTTATGTACACAGAATTTTATATTCAAAGACCCATAACATCAGATTAGGAATCATCATGATAAAAGATAATTATTGTAAAAATTAAAATTTTGAAATAATTCAAAAATTTAAAAACATCGGTTTATCTGGTTTTTTGTCTGGAATGTCCGGAGCTAAAAATTTCACGTTCAGCAAACTTCTCCAATCTGAAAACACACAGGATGATTCAACAACGAAGAAAATCGATAGTTTTTATTATGTACAATTTAACTGATTTTCAAAATCCTTTGATCCACTTTCTTAAATTTGACAAGGCACTGCTCGCTCCAGTACTTGACAAAACTATTTTCGCTTCCATTTTTGGGACTAGCTTAAGCATTAGCTTGAGCTCAGCAAAGGTCATTTTCAATATTTTCAACTTGATTTATTTGAAAAATTACAACGCTATGACCCAAAATTGCAATACAATGGTATATACGTATATATACGGAAAAACTGCGTATAAATATTTCGCTTAGAAGTACGCTGGCGACCCAAGTCTGGGGGGGGAAACGAATTTCTGGGGGGGGCCACCCCCTCCCTATAGGAAAAAGCCAGTTAGCTGAATCTAACTATAGTAAAACATTGCCGATACGACGCGTGTGGAATAGATTTTCAAATGTTTTTCCTTATACCAAAGGATTTTCAGGAAGAAGTGCCGTTTTGTGACAAATAACAAGTCATCCAAAATGCTAGGGTCACCAGATGACTAAAATCGAAAACTGAGAAAAACGTAGGAAAACTGACCACGAAGCTCCTGCCAAGGCAGGGCACAGATCTGCTCCCATTCGGAGCCCTTCTCCTCCAACAGGGGCTGCAGGTCAGCGCGCAGTTCTGCAAACTGTTTGCTGCGAACTTCGCTCAGCTGCTGCACTGCAGTCTGAAGGGTTCGTTGTCGTAGGTAGTCGCGAATCCATCGCAGAGAGCCAAGGGCCAGGAGCTGAACCGATCAGCGAAGCCAGCAGCGGATGATCTCGGATTAGGTTCGTCAAATCCTCCGCTGACTGGATTAGCTCAGCTTCCATGGCGCCAAGACCCAAAACCATAATGGTCCCTCACCAGTACCTTAGGTCCACTAAATTGGATAAAAGATAGGAAATAAACGAATAAAAAATTCAAGTTCAGGAATTTCCCACTGTACCTTAGGTCCTCTAAATTGGAAAAATTAGGAAATAAAAGAATAAAAAAATTCAAGTTCAGCAATTTCCTTAAATATGGTGGGAACGTAAGTCCTCTAAATTGGATAAAAAATAGGAAATAATGAATAAAAAGATTCAAGTTCAGGAATTTCCTTAAATAGGGTGGGAACGGAATAAATTATGTAAAGAGATTGGGAAGCTTACAATTAATTAATTGTTTTTCTAATACAATAGAGACTGTTCTTATCCTAAAATATTAATAGCATACTGCGCGTCTTGCAGAGTGACTTAAGTTTGAGTGGCAAACAAACGGACGCAACGAGGGCAAGGGCAATTTGTGAGTAAACAAAAAATCATGCTTTCAGAAAAGTGACAATGTTAAAAGCAGCAAAATCAGATTAGAGACTGCATGCAAATTTCAATGCTCCAAATCAGATTCGTGCGTTTGTGCCTAGGTGGCTTAATCGGCAGAGCGTCGGCGTCCTAAAGGCCAGTTTACACCACCAAACTTTCGCCAAACCAAACCATGACCAAACTCAAGTTTTGTGCAAAAAGTTTGGCAAACTTTCTGTTTACACTACCAAACTCCGTTTGACCAAACTTCCTCTAGACATTCACCAAACTTTAGGAGGGAACCAATGAAATTAAAGAGAATACGACTGCCAGTTTAAACCTATTTTAACAGTTTTTTCCAGCCATTCGTCGGTATTAAAATTGTTTTGTCATAGGTGTGAGCTAGGGCTTCCCCATTCACAAATGTTTTTCTGGTAATTTTGCAACAAATTGTAAACGGTTGGAACATTAAAAGGTTTTATTAACATTGGTTCTATTGACTAGGAAAAGTGACAGTCAAGTGGCTAGATATAAACTTGGTCCTAACAAAATTTTGGTTCAATACTTCCTTTTCCAATTTTTTAATATTTCTTATTTAATTTTCCATTAAATATTTCCAATACTGCCTTCCAATACATTATGTTAATTGTGAAGGCTGGAAACCGTTCTTTTCAATCCTTTAACGGAAACAACACAAATAAATAATACAAAATATAAAAGGTAACGTACGGCTGAAACAAGTGCATTAAAAATATCTAGGCAAGTGTACTGCACAGACACAGACATGTGACTTTTTTTGATGGATTCTTATTGGTCAGTTTCACCAAACGTTTGGTGAAATTTGCTATGCGACCAAACTCAGTTTGGCAGTTTGGTGGTAGTTTGGTGGAAGTTTGGCGGAGGTTTGGTGTATGTTTACACCATCAAACTTCCACCAAGCTTTCGCCAAACTTGAGTTTGGTCAAGGTTTGGTTTGGCGAAAGTTTGGTGGTGTAAACTGGCCTTAAACCAAAGGTTGTAGGTAAGTTCCCGATTTTTATTAATCTAGCAAAAGCAAATCAGCTTCCGTAACACAAACAAATGTTCCACTGACGACAATAGAAACATTAGCGGCTAGACCGAATCAATTGGCAAGTGTCAAGGCAAAAACTATTTTCTGAAACTAGTTGCTAGAAGTGGAAGCGACCTTAAAAATTAGCTTTACAAAGTCACACTAGCTGAAAGAATGTGAAATAATACACTAAATTCACGTGAACAACCTTTAGATAGAAGCATCACAAAAAAGTTTTATTTTCAAAACGAAAAACTAAAGCTTTCAAAAGAAAGCAAAAACTACGACGGCAAAAGACCAGACAAACTCCATTTCATAACCGATTGTATATCTATAATCCTTAGCAAAATTCAGATTCCTGTGATGTGTAATCAGTTGCTAGAAGAAAACTTTAGATTCGACAATCAACAAATATTTCGTTTTAAAACCTTTAAAAAGCATTTTTAAAATTAGTACGGTAGTGTAAAGAGGTAGTGCCAAATCTTACGATATTCTCAACTAGAAAAGAAATTCAATCAAATGTACAAAACAAGCCGATCCGATTCGAAATTGACACTACGACACCTGCGCTCAGAAAAAGTCAGACCCACAGCTAGGATTCGATCCCCCGACTCTCGGACTCACGCTCTGAGCGCTGCATCAACTCAGCTACAGAGGAAAGAAAAGAACTCAGCTGAGCCAAGGTTGAGGGAGTTCGTACTCAAACTGCACTGTCAAACCATGAAAAATTTGCGTCATCATAAACAGCGGTTACGCTTACGCTTTCATGGTTTAAAGTCAAGGTAAAGGTAACCCCCGGAGAATTATCCTATCCTTGTCTGGGTCTACCGTGCCGGTACGTGGCTACACGGCCCTTGAGCCAGACGCGCCACCTGCTGCTGGTAGTGGAGTCATGGTGCATGGTGCAAGGTGGCGTCTGCTGCTCAAGCTAACGACAGATGTGAACGATTTTATGCTTCACCCGCACTGGGTTTATATTCGGCAAAAAAGTGGGGGTGGGGACCCAACTCAACTCCCCCCACCCAACTAGTGGGGGTGGAGGTCCAAAAGTGGAAGGATTAATATGGGCTAGTAAAAATACAGTAAAGTTTTCTATATGTACTGCTATAACTAAGCTAAAAAGTGCTCAAAAAGCAAGTTTTAATACAAAAATAGACGATTTCTGACCAAACAGTTCCGGCGAAGGCTGAAAAATTTTCAAAAATTTTGACAAAAAATCCTAAACATTTGGCAATTTTTAGGCACAGGGGGGGAATCCCAAAAATAGTGGAGGCGCGGCCGAGTGGGGGAACCCAAAAAAAATGGAGGGCGCCCCACTCAAATAAATCCAGCCCCAGTAGCAAGCGAGCAGTCTTCACAAAGGGTTAAACTTCACCTATACACTACGTTTGCTTCGAGACAAAATGGCAAGGTTATTTGCTTGCAGAAGCACTTATTTTTCTCAACAAAGTAAAACCAAGTACCACAAGAAGATTATTGAGAAAACCAAAACTACCAAATCTAAAATTTTATTATCAATCAATAAAAATCATCGAAGAAGCCGATAACCACTGATAGAAATATATGATAAAACAGGAAGCATATAAATTGAGCAAATATTAAAATCACAGAATGATAACATAAACAGGTACAATACTGTAAATCAATCAGCAGATAAAATAGCACCATCTACTAAAAAATTAACACAACATATTGAGCATATGATTAAAAGCTTACATAAGCTTACACGGTTAGCAAACAAAAGAAACATGTATGAGTTTAGTACACCAGACTTTATTAAGCATGTCGAAGCAATGCCTTTCCGGATGATTTTTTACCAAATTTTCACAATTTTATCTAAAAACACCAAAATGCAGCCACTCTTTTGCTAGTCTTGTTCCCACCTAACAAACTGCTTTATATATAAGCCAAGTTATTGAAGAAAAATAAATTACATGACAATTGAACCCAGCAGATACACCTAAACTGTCCATAAAAATTGCAGAAAATCATTCGTCGATAAAATTCACATACACACAAATTAGTGTCACAACTCCCTCCAAACTCCACAATCTTAGTTCATTTCAGATCAAATGAAATCTCAATCTCACTGCATCACCATAGCAAAAAATTAATCAGAATTAAAATAAAATGGATTAAAATTATTTAAAATTAGTTAAAGTCAAAAATTCTCTCTCTCTCTAGTCCTTAGCATCCTCCTCCTTTTTAGCCCACTTTTCAATCTCCCCCATCACCCGGAGGCACAGCTCATCCTTGTAGGGCAGCGCGACCACCTGGACCCCAACGGGCAAGCCCAGACAATCGGGAGACCCACACTGCTCTTTCACACAGCGGTCATTGGAATCCTGGGCGGGGTGGTCCCGCATGGCGCTGAGATCCTCCTGGTTGATCCGCGTACAAGGCACCACACCAGCTGGGAAGTTGAGGAAATTGTAGAGGGATGTATAGGAACAGGTGGCCGGTGCCCGGCAGGGCCCATCGTGCTTCAGCACCGTGGCACCGCACGGTGGGCAGATCAGCGCATCCAGCCCCTCGGCCAGCCAGAAATCCACCACTTCCCGCTGCAGGCGCCCATTCTCCTCCAGCGTCTGACGGAACTGGGCCGTGCTGGCCGTCGGTGCTCCCAGCATGGCACCCAGGCGAGGATTCCATCGAGACAGGAGCCAGCCCATTGCCTGCCGGGCCCACAGGGGCAGGCCGTAGGACCGGGCAAATTGAGTGTGATTTTTATCAATCAAATCCTGACTAAGCAATTGCCACAGATAGGCACCCCCATCAATGAAATTGGTCCGCACATAGTTACGGTGAATTTTCGGCATAAACTTCTCCTTGATCTCAACTAGGGTATGGCCCTGGAGGGCCAGAAAATTTCCGGTCCGGACCACGGCCCGGCGGCAGGCCGGCACCGGCTCACAGTACCCATCCGTTTCATACCAGCCGATCCGTAGGGACCGAGTAGACTCATACTCAGCCGCGGCAAATGGCAACGGCACTACCAGAGGATCCTGGTCGAAAGCCACGGCACTGAGGAGGTGGCGCATCGCCACCGCACAAGACGCCACATCGCGAGCCATCGGGCCAGCCGTGGCCGCAATATGGGCTCGGCCCGGGACACTGGCTGCCATACCCTGCAAGCTGAGCCGGTTCCCGGTCGGTTTGAAGCCCACAATTCCACAGAAATGAGCCGGCAGGCGGATACTCCCGGCCACATCGGTTCCCAGACCCAGGAGAGAACCCCCACCCGCTAGGAGGGCGCCCTCTCCCCCGCTCGATCCCCCTGGGGTTCGATCTTTGGCCTGCGGATGAGTGGTCGTCCCATAGATCGGATTTGAGCAGGTGAAACTGAACAGGGTCTGGGGAACATTGGTTCGACAGAACGGGATGGCGCCCAGACTCCGGAGAGTGGTGACCAGACTGGCGTCGATATGGCTGACAGCCAAAGGATCCAGCAGGGTTTGAGCGTAGCCGCGAGTGGACAAATATCCCTTCATCTGGAAAGAATATGGAAAGAGATTGCAAGGTTAGAAAACGAAAGAAAAAAGTACTGAAAAACTGAGAACGACTAAAGTAATGGACCATTCATAACCAGCACACTAACATCTCTGGCGGGCGAGATACAAACGAGTGAAATGCTCGTCTTGTGCAACTGACTAGAGAAAATGCTGGCATTTTTATTCCGTCTGGAGACGGAATCATTGTTACGGAAATTAGTGTTTCTACGTTGTTCATGGAAGATTTCAAATTTGTACTCCTATCTTCAGCATGTGACCTAGCTTAGGACATTTTTTGGAGCAGCAAAATATGCAAATTAGGTCTAGATTTTAGTTCACATCAGCAGTGTCAGTTTCAAGTGAATTTAATGAAGGTTTCAAATTTGAGTTGATCTAACACTATATACTGCTATCGAGCTACAAGTATTTGAAATAAAGAAAATTACTAGGAGCAGAATTAAGTTGCTTCCTCCATTATTCCATCCGAGGATGAATCATAAGTCACTTGAAGGCACAGATTGAATTCTCGGGATCAGATTTTAGATTTTGCTTTATATTGGACAAAAGTAAACAAAAGAACTTGGCTGGCAAAACTAGTTTGACTTCGTTGATGTTTGTTAGCTTGATTATATGTACCAACCATGAAGCAAGTAATTAAAATTGAAGAAGTGATCACTATATAAGTTATCCGAAATGAATATTTGCTGAGCTATCGGTTTGCTGTGCATTATGGTCCCTTACTGAGATTTGCCTGAGCTCGGACAAGCTTTTGCCAGTCGCTTCAAAAGGATTAACGTACTTTTAACGCAGAAAAGTGTTAGGCAGGCACCAGGAAGGAATAATGCCCCTTTTAGGGGCCTGCTTGTTTAGTGTTGGAGTGAAGGTGGCCCAAACTTTTCGGCATGCCTCCACCAAGGTGGTTGCAACAATGTGTCGAAAGTTGTCGAGATCAAATTTTCAAACGTTTACTCTTTGTAGCTAATTTATGCAACTTATAAGTTATTTTGCGTTGAAAAGTATATATAGATTTTTACCTTAAAACTACTAACTTTTCGCTAAAAATTTAGGTCTCACTTGCCCTGCAGGTAGAAACGCTCAATAAAAAGTGAAGTTAAACCTCAAACAACTGTATTCAACCACTTAAAAATTAACAGTCAAATAAACTACAGCGACACCGTAACAGTTTAAAATTAAAACTTAATGCAGTCCTAGGCAAGCTTGAGTAGTATTAGCATAAAAAATATTTTAAAACATTCTAAATTGCTCATATACCTGAAAGGATTCCTTTACACTGACCGGCACACCGAACAGTGGCGGCTTAGCCCGGTCAGCAAAGCTCTGGTCCAATTCTTTGGCCCAGTCAGCAGCTTCCAGAACAAATCGGCAGATGGCATTGGTTTCCATCTGGACATCCAGGGCTCGCCACTGATAGGCCTGCAGTACAGAGAGAGCCGTCAACTTGCCCTCTTGAAGTTCGCCTTAACAATAATTATACACACAAAGTGTTAACAGTAATAGAAACAGTACAAATCATCTGGGCTTATTCTAGTGGGGGGGATGGGGTGGTGAACCCCCCATAAACGACCTTCCCCCCAAAATTCGTGCCCCCCCCCCAAAATCGCACCCCCCCCAAAACCAAAGGGTGCCCCTTTTGGTACCAAATTTTGCCCTGAAAAATTCGCTCAGAAGGCCAAATTTTCAAAAATTTTCCGGCTGCACCGGAGATTTTTACTCATTTTTTGCCTTTTTTAACACAAAATCTGCCTATTTTGCAATAAAAATCAACCTTTCCAGTACATGACAGAAAAATAGCGGCATTTTTAGCATATTTTTCGAAACATTTTCGCCCCCCCCCCGAAAAATTCCTTGCCCCTCAGACTTTTAGGGGGCCCCAAGGAGCCCCCCAAGAAAAAATCCCTAGAATAAGCCCAGATCATAACCTTTCTAAGCCAATGTAGAATCATTCAGGACAATAGTGGTCAGTCAGAACGTTTGCAACAAAATGTTTTGCCCAAAAAATTCATAAGGAGACTGCGGGATCCTATTTGCATTAAGGCTTGTCAGATAGATCTTTAATGAAAGATAGGGTGAGATAAGAAATTTTCATCAAAAGCTATTCATGAATTTCCAAGACGGAGAGGTAACAATTTGCTAATTGAAGCAGCAAACCCTGTACCATCTCGACCGGTGGGCTTGGGCTGACGTTCAGTCTATCTCAGACAAAGCTACGTAGTTTAGCCATAAATCATCATAGGTGTGGCTGGGCAAAAAATCTGGGGGGGGGTCCGACGGAGGGTGGGGGGACCCCCCTAAATTTTCGATTTTATGCCATTTTTGGCCACTTTTTGGCCAAAAATCTGGGGGGGGGGTAGCAAAAATCTGAAAATCTGGGGTGGGGTCGCCAAAATGTGTCATTTTGGTTGGGGGTCCCCCCCTAACACACCTATGTAAATCATAGTACATAAACTGGCTTACTTCTACTGCGGAGGGGGGTTTGTGGCCACCCCCATACATTTCGACCTCCATAAGCCAAAAAATTGCCAAATTTTACCATTTTCACCCTGAAGTTTCGAAAAATTTTCTAGCTTCGCCAGATTCCTCACTACATTTTCGCTATTTTAGCTTAAAAACACCTAAAATTACGTATAGTGATTTTTAGCGATTTTCAGCAGTTTTTACACAAAAACAGATAAAAATTTGCAAAAAATTTGTAAAAAAATGCCCCCCCTTTTCCGTGCGCCTCTCATCGATGGGGGGCTTCCTCGAGCCACCCCCATATCGCCCCTCCCCATTAATTTTGGCCATGAACTAAGCCAGATAAAGCGATCAAAGAAAATAGTGATAAACGTTAAAGTAATAAACTTTGCCTAAAATCCGACAACAAGTTTCAAACAAAGCCAAATCCCATCCTACCCTACCTATCAGCTGTTCCAAGCTCAGCGACCAGATATGTTCCCAGTCCTTTTGGTGTTCAGCAAAGGCAGGCTTTAGCTCAGTTCGAAGAGTGGCAAACTCTTCGTAACGGACTTCATTTAATTCATCCACCGCCTTAAGCATCGCGCGTCTACGCATGGCCTTTCGAAGACGTCCCACTGAGACATAGGTCAGAGCCAACAGGTGAGCCACCGATGTTAAGGGATAATGTTTCAGGATACTCAGAACGTCTGACCAAGATTTGGGCAAAGTAATACCCATTTCAGTCAGCTTCTCTGTTACTACTGTGGCCATCCTGAATTCTAAGACAAACAATAAAGACAAAATAATAAATAAAAAATTATAGCAATGTGCACAAAAAATCAATAATGAAGTCCGATCGAAAAAATTTTTGTACGTATGGAACGGTAGTAACCCCCTCTACACATGGTGCAAGTTCATGCCGGTAGCCCTTGTGTAGCGTGAGTAATAAAAAAATTTTTTGATTTTTTTGTGAACGAATTCACAAAAAATCATTTGCTCACAAAAAATCACCACTGGATCTGATCTCAGGACATAGCTAGGAACTTTTTCTTTTCATGCATAAATGAGCATAGTCCAGTGTTTATTATGTAAAAAAATTTGAACCCCCAGGTTTCTTTTGCGCAGGCAGAAATTAGAATTTTGGTTCTCGGCCCCCGGAACCAAAGTGAGTACCAAGGCCAATATGCTTGACCTTGATTATTGATATAAGGAAGCTAGGAATCCACTTATTTTGTGTTCAGTTGCTCTAGTAAGCATAGAACAAACAATTTGGTGTCGTAATTTCGCATCTGGATTGTCACATGACTTGGCCTAAGGTCACATGACCTGGGTCGGGGCCACGTGTCTGACCAAAAATTTTATTTCAAGGTCCCAGAATATATAGGGTTTTCGGTGCGTAGAATTCAAATTTGGCATTAGTTTTTAGGTAGCTTTTGAGCAAATATATAGGTGATCCTGACTGATCCTGTGTCCGGGAGGTCCGGGCCGGGTCCATCGGCCGGATGGTCTGCCAGAAGGGGGGTTGAGGTACCTAAAACATGCACAATATATAGGTTTTTCGGGTTGCTGAGCTAGAATTTGACATAAGTTTTGCCCTATCAGTTGCCCCAGAGGTATTTTACAAAAAGTTAATAGTGAATAATCTAAAAAATTTTTTTGTGAATTTGTTCACAAAAAATCACCCACCAGTGGCGAAGCCAGAAGACATGGCAGGAAATCCAACATATGATTGGATAGCTTAGAGTTAGGACATGACACATGGATGGGGTAGCTGCGTAAAGTCCATAGTGAGTACCAGCAAAAATTTCAATTTTTGTCCGGAGTTGTCCGAGGGTCCGATTTTGGGTGGGTCGACTATTTTATTTGGGCACCCTAGTCGAAGGAGTTGGGCCTCGGCAGTCGAACTTACATATGTTAAGGTTGTGTCTTCTGGCTATTATCATGGCAAAAAGTTTCCGAGTGCGGCTTCTTGTTAGCCGTCTAGGTGGGTGATTTTTTTGAATTTTCGGGGTAATTTTTGGGTACATTGCTATACTGCGGAAGAAATCGAAAAGATAGCAAAGAAAAAACTGCAATCAGTCTCGGAGTAGGGCTGGGTCATTTTCTATATATACCAAATCAATGGCAAATCAATTTATCGAAACTCGGAAAAATCGGCTGCTGAGTTTTTTCCTTGGTGCTTCACCCCATTATTTTCGCGATGAAGGGCAACGCCCGACCAAATTTTTCTATGAGTCAGTAATCTGGTGTTGGAAGTAGTATATATACATTTTCCCAGTTTCGGCACTGCAACCATATTTAAGGTGTAATTTTGAACCAAAATTTGTAAAATCCAATTAAAGTTGCAAAAAGTATAATTAATTCTTGCTAAACGCCTCCCAGTTTTGGCACAGCAACCGTCGTTAACGTGTCATCTTGAACCAAAATTGGAAAAATCGTGCCAAAATTGGTACCCTGAAAGTTGGAAACAGTGAAATGCAACTATAGCATTGTTATCTCTAGTATGGTAGTATGTACATTGTTATCTCTTCTTTATAGATATAGAAAACTAAATAAATTAAATGCAACAGTATATACGCAAGCAAGTTCTGCAAGGAACGGCTCAGCAGCGTACGTAATAATAAAGTAACTTGGTGATGATTAATAAAAAGACGAATGTGCTATGAATTAAAAACAAATATAGGATAATAGACGCAGACTACGGTTTTGGTAACAGTGGCATTCTTGGATGCAGTAAGATGACTACTCTGAAATGAGTACAAACTTTTGGCAAACAAGAGTGTCACACATGGTCAAAGGCAAAGACAATGTTTCAATGGTCATCAACTATGGTTCACCTCAACTAATCACCATCGGCATGGACTGATGTTTAAAACTTTCCAAAAACTAAAACTGTGCACATGTTTGATAATAAAAACATGTTTGCATTTATGGTACATATACAAATCCTCAAGAATGAATAATAAAGTAGGTGTATGCATTTTATGCAATGTTTGTTATTCTCGTTACAATAACTATATATATATATATATATATCGATACAAATTGTAATCGACTGTAATGTCAAGCAAATCTAATAAAGCTGAAATTCAGAAAGTGAAGGGAGCTGAAACAACCAACATATCGTTTGCATCCATCACAGAAGAGCTGCTACGTGACGGACAATTTGAAATTGTATATACAAGATTGTCAAAATAGTGAATCCTTTGAAACAACAATAAAGCACAACAATTTATCTGGGCACATAAAATAAGAGGATACGTGTGAAGTTGCTGAAAACAATAGTTTGATATGTTCGTACATCGCGGAAAGATATAACCTACAACAGGGGCGGATCTAGGGGGGAGGGGCGGGGGCCGTCCCCCCGTCGAGATTCGAAGGTAGAAAAAATTAAGGAGAGAAAGAGGAAAAAGGGCAAGTACCAAAAAATTTCTACTTTTTAACCGCATATTTATTGCATTCATGAGGAAAAGCTTGAAATGCAACCGAGTTTTTTAGAAAAAATTGCCATTTTTGCCTAAAAATGTCAACAATTTAAAAAATTTTCTCAGTTCTTCAGTATGAGAAGAATTACAGACCCAGATTCGTTTTTGGTAAAAAAACAAAAATCTTCAGCTTCTGGGGGGCTCGGCCTCCCAGACCCCCGGTTGCATTTTACCTTGGACCCCCCTTTTCAAAATCCTGGATGCGGGCCTGCTGGTATGTTATTGAATCAGTTAGTATCAAAGTATCTAGATAGGTGATGTTGACTGAATGCGACCCAGATATGTCGAAAATATTTTTAGGTGTCCCATTCATTGGGTGTCGCCACTGCTTTCATCTGCTTTCGCAGGGGTTCATCGCCTACGGCATCTAAAACAGCAACTTGAGCAGCTTCGCCCGCTTCAACTTCCATTTCTGATTCTCAGTTTCTTTCGGAAGACTCCAAGGTTCTTTCTGGTTACCACGAACAGCCTCAGTTGCACACGCTCAGATATCATGAAAGTGGATTCCTTTAGTGAAACAACAGGAGCACTGCAAGAATGCTCTAGTTCATCTGCAAATATTGTATCGATTTCTATCTGTTCTCTTGAAGACGATGCACGGCACACCTGAGCAGTTGATTCTGGCATGGGTGAAAACGAAGACGCAAATTGTTGCAGTATAAATCTTGACCCACTGCAATCGTTTGCACATTCGGGAGACGGTTTCCAACTTTGAAGAATTCTGGAAGAAATCCAGAAGACCGATTAGAACAGCGATTCAAGCTGTAATCAGTGAATATATCGACATTTCCAAAGTCTTCAAAAGTTTCCAAAGTATTCACACCCTGCATACTTTAGATAGATTGTTTCGAAAATGCTGCACTGAGAATAAGGAGACTTCTTAGCATAAACAACCATATCGACAACATACCGCTGTATCGGTTTAATGAAGTCATCTTCAACTGGAACAGCATTTTGCTTGTGGGTAAACTTCAGTTTATTCTCTAATGCTGTAGATTCGCGACCGAACGGATGCAGAAGAATAACAGCATTAGGAAATTTACTTCCGTTTGGAATCATATTAAATAGGGATATCTGGCGGCTCTCTTGATTAATCTTCTGAGATGATCAAATTGATTCGCTGGTAAAGGGAACGTCAGGACTTGGGTTTAAGGCAGCATCTCCAATCACGTAAAAATTGCTGCCTATAGTAATGGGTGGCAAATTAGCGTAAAATGTAACTTCTGGCTTTTTATTAGAAAGTCCTTTCACGATGATAAATTTTAATCCATCGTAATCTGAAACCGCACTACCAGGGGAACAAATAAATTCTAGCTCTAGAAATTCTGAACGGTCATGGCGAGGGGGGTTATCAGAATTAATTTCTGACAAAACAGGAACACAGCCGCCATAACAGCAAGCAACAACAGAGAATTGAATTAGCAAATGCAATGGAATAATGTTGACACCCAAACCCATTCTAAAAGCAAAGTAAAATGTAAGATAATCACTGTTCTTTAAAACAAAGTTTTAATAAAGCTAAAGTGCAACAAGTTTCACCTCGTTTCGAAGGACAATCAGTGTATATACTCAAAGGTGGAAAGCCAAAGCTAACTCAGTTTACCTCCATAACCTGTCGATTATTTAGCAATAGTTCAACAACAGTGCTTTGCTTGTGGCTTTAAGGCGACATTCAGAAGCTTTATTCTGTTTAGCGCCTGCCAACAACGGGCTCTCCAGCCAGCTAAAACAAATATCCTAATTCCTAATACCAGCCTAAGTCTATGTTTTCTACTAAAAAACTGGAATATTTTATTGGGTTTCCAAGGGAACCAGCCAGCAAACAATTTTTCATCATCTATAGCCATTCTCTTTTCAGTATTGAAAATGGAATTACCTTTGGTTCCAAACTCCAATCTTACTTTGGCACTTACGCCTTAGATACGCTGGAGTTCTGTCTGGGCAAATAAAATGGTCGGCTATCTTTTTGTTTGAACATAGGAGGGCTCTAAGTGCAATATGAAGAGTGAATACTTACTAATTTATCACGCACGTGATAAAATCGACAACGTGGTGGTGGAGGATCTCAGCCTCACCCCCCCCCCCCCAGAAAGGTCACTGCTGCACAGTCGAAGTGTCAGATTCATCGCTTGCTAGGAATTCTCTCATCATCAGCCGATACGTACTCTTCATTACTGTTCGAAGAATTTTATGTCTACAGAAATACCGATAGCCTATCTAAATATTAATAAAAGAAAAAATTAAAAACATTTATATAACACTCAATTCATTATACTATATAGAAAAGGGATAGGTGGTGAAGTATCATTTACGGATCGCTTTGTTATGCTCGACTTTTCCTGACTGTGGGACTCATCAGGGGCTTACAATCAGATACAAATTTTTACTAGAAAAAAAATAAATTATTTTTCACAATAAACTGTTCGGTTTCGTCTCCTAGCGATTACCTCCAGTTATTCGTGAGACATATAACTTTCAATCATACACAGACGTATGTGCACAACAATTAATACAGAAACGACTATTTAATTACACATTCATTAATTTAAGATTATCTAATACAGTCCATTCCACCCATAATCATTTGGCTTTGTATTTACAAAAATCCAATTGATTGTTAATACTTTATCATAATTCCTAAAAGTTTTATTTTAAGTTTCGTTAAGAATAAGAATTTACCAAGCTATTTAATTTAGATGTAAATGAGGTTTTTGTACTCCATATCCTTGCATATCTCAGTACCTCATTAACATACACTGTATATGCTACATTAGACGAGAAATTACCGCATAAATTAGGAAATTTAACTACTTGGAAATTATTATCTGTTTTATCAAATACTTCACACTTAAACTTATTATTAATAATATCTAATTTAATATCTAACACATTTGCTGCATAATCACTCAAATTTTCTCTGTTTATCGTCAAAGATCAAGGATAGATCTCCATAAAAATACTATTGAAAAATCACTTATCATTCAGAATTGTAATATCATCAATATATCTGAATACATATCTCTACTTTCTAAGCGCATTAACATTATGTTTATATAGCATTCTTTTCATAAAGATATATATATTCATAGTAAAATAAAAATAAATTAGCTAAATATGGAGCACAATCAGTCCCCATAGGTATTCCACATTTTTGACTAAACACCATATCTCCACATTCAATATTATATATACAGATTATCCAATAGCCAACCAAATATTTGATATCAAATCTGCAGCAGTTAATTTATTTCCTGTATTAGTATTATAACCCCATCTTGCACTTCCTTTATACAAATATACACTTGATTTTATTATTAGCATAAGGTAATTTTTTTAATTAACCGAACGCCTCTTTTATCTATTAAGGTGCATTCACAGTTCCAGACGCAAGGAGACGCGCGTACGTAAGCGTCTGCATGAGTTCATGAGCATGAATTCGTTACAACTGATTTTAAACGGTTAAAACGGCATGTTACAGTCTCGCGCGTCTCTATGCGTTCGCGACTATGAATTCACCTTAATGCGGAATACTTGTATACAGTTGTCCGAAATCATACGTATAAACTGATTTAGCAGACTGCCTTTTATTTACAGAAGATATTACATCTAATATAACACTAGATCTATCAATTATCCAAAATATATTGGCATTCTTTTTAGTATTTTGATAAATAGCATTAGTATATATATATATACATTCTTAGTCTATTTAATATTAACTTTAACGCATAATCAATTCCTTTTGACACAGGTTTTGTAATTGCACTGTGACTGGCATAGATAATCATAAATCTATGTTTAATTGTTTTTTAAGAAATTTAGGAATCATATATATATATAAATGGGAATTGTTTACAGTTTTCTGTGACATTCCAGCCCATGCAGTACATATCGTCACACAAATTATTATCTTTATTAACTTCGATGTATTCGTACACATCACTTACAAAATGTACATTATTATTACTATTATTAACCTTAATTCCTAATTCATCTAAAATAACACTTATGTAATGCTGTTTGCAAATTATAGCATGTTTGATTTGCTTTATCAATAGGAGTAAATACATATATATGTTGTAACTTGCACTTTAACTTATGTTGTAACACTTTAACTGTTTAGTTTTTGTAAAATTACCGTACCTATTTAATTAGCTTTCAATCATTTCATACATTTTACTACTCCATGCATATAAATTACACTTACCCATCTCCGATATTTCAGTTTTAATACATAAACCTTTAATATACTTACTCAGACCTATTTTTACACTTTCCATAATTTTATTTTTATCATTATCTCTAGCGATGCGAAATCTACATCCCAATGCAAGTAACTGACTTATAACCTCATTATTTACTACAATTACATCACCAGTAATTATATACCTATGATAATTGTTAACATAGTTTAATTTTTCTTTACATATACACACATATTGTTTTGTTTTAGAAAATCCATAACTTTTAAATTATATACTTATCATTTCCTTGTAATTAAATATTTGACTTGACGTACTATTATCATATTTATATATTGCCATAGGTCAAGCATATAAGCTATGCTCCAATGGCCAATAGGTTGAAGCATAATCAAAAATAGTTCGAAAATTAATAATATCAAATATTTATTAACATGAAATAAGGTTTTTGGTTTATTAGGTTGTTTTTACTTTTCCGTTATTAGTACTACTCTTAGACATTTTCGCCAAGCACAAATCCACTCTACTGTATCACTACTTTCTTGTTTATCTGATACAAGCAAAACAACTTTCTTATTTCCGATCTACGTAAACCAAAAATAATCTTAGTGATATTTTTGCGATATCCCAATTTATCTTTAATATATAGACCATTCTAACAACTCATTATGTGACTCATCGACATTATTTCTTAACTGTGTAATGGAAGGCTTCTTAAAACCTCTAGATCTTGTTCTTTGGGCTTTATTAAAATTTTAATATGCAGGTAATTACTATTTTCGTTTCTTAAATAATCATTTAGTCCATACGGGTATTTTGTTTTAAGTATTTTAATACAATACTCCTCTCTATCTAATAGATCTTGTCTGTTAATAGATTCATCATCTACATAATTAACTTTTTCTATAATTTTAAGACTAAACTTCTTTACACTAATTCTTTTGAAAATGTACTATCCAGACTGGCCTGAACCACAAATAGATCTAATATGTTCCATCATTCTTATCCTGAATTTACGTTTAGTTTGTCCAACATATATACTGCATACCACATTCCACACATGAAATTAGATAATTACATTTGCTGTGTCACATGTTAAAGGTTATTTATCATCGTTAATTACATTATAATTCCACAACTTATACGTATTCTTGAATGTTTGCTGAGTGTCCGTACAGCAGCAAACTGCGCATCTCACTCTATCGCAGGTAATATATTTAGACGCTATATTACGACGATATATTTAGTTTATAATCTATATATTTAGACATAAATAACTAAATCAAGCGAAATATTTGAAAATAATTTGAGAAAACTGGCTTCAGTTTGCTTTAGCACCACCACTCTCGTTCATGCTCAAATTTCATAAACTTAACAGGTTGTAACTTGCGGTCAACTAAAGGAGGCAACTCCACATTTAAACTTATTATGCACGACATATGTGAAAATGAGCGAAATCCGTCACCTCAAAATTTCTAACGATGGACTAAGTCGAAAAAAGTTTTCCCATGCCTGACTATATCGTGTCACGGTTTAATCGTACAATTATGACAAAGTTATGGAATTTTTTACACACAGTCGAAGTTATAGATACTTAGACGTGTTGCCAAAGCTGATGAAAGATTACAATAAAACAAAACATATTAGCATAAAAATGTCACCCCAGGAAGCGTCTTGTTCAGACAATGTAAAAATTGAGTTTAACAATTATAATCAAACGATTGAAGGTGGAGTTACCTAAGGCTAGGAGAAAAGTGTGTGATGTCGTACGGATTACCAAAGCACAAGGGCTGTTTAATAAAGGATTTGTCTCATTCACGTTGGACATGTTTACAACAGACAAGATTTTCACACAAGAGGGACAAGCGATTAAGCCCACAGTTTAGCTAAATAGTAAACATCATATACAGGGATGCATACCACGCATCCTATTTTGTCTTGGTGTCGATTAGGAGCCATGGTAGTATCATAAGAACAAATGAAAGCTTCATTTGTTCATACTCCAAAATTGCTTATAAGCAGGTGCACATTCACGGCAAAATAACAAATCAACATCCAACAACCTATGTTAGTAAGTGCATGCGACCTCTGCCAGACCAGAGTTCACGATACAGGCGGCTCATCAGTGGAGCTGTATTGAACTTGGTTTTTTGGTAAATTTAAGAAAAATATATAAATAAGCAAGAAAAGATTTCGCCGCTGGTCGCCTCAAGACGTGATGTTAACACATAAACAGAAGAGAAGGGAGATCCCAACTTAATTCAATTGAAAATAGCTAAATAGTTAGTCATTCAATGGACACATTTTGTTAAAGTAGATTCGGTTCAGCATCTTAGCAGTTTTAAACTACATGCTTTTACAAACAAATGTGTCTGTACAGAAGAAATATTTCCGCTTGAATTACACAGATCTAAAAGATGGAAACAGCCTTTCATTCATTAAACGATTCCCTATTATAGTATATAAGTGAGCTACAGTAACGGGAAGTGTCATTTCCCTCAGCTGTCGTGGTCATACATCACTGACTTCTGCAGGATGTGGAAATGTATTGTCAGTGATATGCAGGTTTCACATTTGACAAAAGGATAGTTACAACAGCTACAAATGACACCGTTGTTAATGACCTTTCAGTGAGTGTAATTAAATGTCAGTGAAAGATCCGCTGCACACTGTATATATCAGAAGAACTGGTCTTTGAGTAAACAAACTGATACAGTGACTCACTGACGGACATGAATACACAATAACCTTAATACATTTTCTTTTTAAATACACCATCCAGGATTTATGACATTTTACAATCTGCTTTTGCTTTTAATAATGAATACATTACTTAACTAACACATGTCCCATTTTGTACAAGAAAGAGGATTGATGTCATGCTTTTTAGTGTTTCAGCCATTTCTGTTTCCCTTCTCTCCAGTATGCACATTTTGTTGATATTGCATATATACAGTTTTGGCGCTTGCCTGTGGCATTAATCGACTCAACATATGTCTATCCAGTAAGGATTATGCATGAATGTTATCCTGGATAAATCAGAAAGTTCCACAGTAGCATCTGCATAAATGCAAATTGAAAGTGATGTTCCTCAGGTATCTTAATTAATTAAACTTTACCTTATATATTTGTACCTGTCGCACTGGCGATTGATGGCTATTAGAAAACAGAATGTTGCTTTAAAAATGCATAAACTATTCATATTAACTCAAACTAAAACTTTTTGTACTTTTAGAATAGTTTACCGAATGCAGATGAGTTCGCAGACAAACTCTTGTTGCGGAAGAGCCGTCGACTGTCAGTTCCCATAGCACTGCTTAGTACTGTTAGTGACGTAACAGAAACTTACTCAAATAGAAATAACGTATATATGTGTTACCCTATGTACTGTAACTAACTGTGCTACTTCATTACGTATATACATATGGTTCATCCATTTATCTTAATCTTTGTATTTAAACTTATTCTTCTCTTCTAAATATCACAAACTCTAATTTCACAAGAACCAATTATCCCTGCCTCCAGATGCCAACTCTACTTTTCCACGTCTAAGCCCTTATTATTACTGGAACTTGATTAATCCTTGTTTTGTGTAAAAGCTTTACCGTGTAAACGATGACCTACGGTAGTAGACGAGACTGTGCTTGACGATTTAAGCTCAGCCCGCAGACTAACGTCGTGCAGTCAGTGTATTGTGGGTTATTTAGTAAACGAGTGGTTTGTGTCCTCGTTCAAGTGGTGTTGCCGTCTAGCACACACTAGACGAAAGATATTCCCAACGAACCAATTCGTAGGAGGTCCTGAACTAAACTTTCATAGTTCTCTTTCAGACTATAATTCAGAAGTATATACTTCCTTACCTTACTTCCTTACGTAAGGTAAAGTCAATGCTTAAATATCCCACCACACGGTAGACGGAAAGAATACCCACAAAGGATAAAGCTGGCTGTGAATGCAGTAGAACTAGCTGAATTACTAGCTAAGTACTAGAATCTTGCACTGCTACATTAGGATTACATCTACAAACTCTGTATATACCTACGCTAATGTAAGCTTGTGGAGAACATGTTTTGATAGAGCCGAATAAATTACAATACACCAATCCCTTAGCGGTATATTACCGCTAATGTATATATACTGCTTTTAGCTACCTACTTCGGGCGGCAATACGTCATTTGTCATATCTTTAACAGAGGTAATGAACAGAATATTTATATAATTGGCTATAAGTAACATTTATGTGCTGTGATACAGGCATGCATCACACGTGATGTCAACTCTCATTTTGCTTTTTATTTAACTTGATAAAATGTCTTTATTTCTAAGTCAAACTTCGCTTAACTTACGAACCTTTACCTTGACTTGCTTATCTTTGGGAACTTCTTATGGGTATATATTATCTTCAGAGGAAGGTTTCGCAACTTAGTTCTAGCGACTATACACCGTTGGAAAGAGATTACTTGGATCTCGCAACTGCTACGGGCGCCGTGTCTTGGCGCAGTATCGAGAATATTTCATAAGCCAATGTCAGATTAACAGGGAAATCCGTGATGACGTTGACCAAATTGAAGCTGTGGAAATGATTTTATATTTCAAACCAACTATCCATTATGGGAAATGATACCTCACTTTATTCACGTCACTGTTGTTTTTACAGATAGTATTATATATCTTTATTACATCAGTGATGACGTCGAATTTGAAATTGAAACTGTGGAAATGATTTTAAATTCCACACCCACAATATCTATTCTGGGGAATGCTACTGTACTTTATTCACCTCACTGTTGTTGTTACAAATGTCTTTACTGCACTAATAAATCTGCTGTTTTCAGCATTTAGTTGCTACACTTCATCTGCCAATTGTAAACGTGAGCGTTACATTAATGCGGGTCCAGATTTAATGTGGTGTAACAACAGGTTTGTTGAATGCAGCATTGATTTTTACTTAATATAACAGTATATATATATATATATATAGAATCAAACAAACTGTTAGTATGTTTAGAATGCAACGTTGTTTTAAACTCTATCTTTGAGTATATATATCAAACCCACTGTTATGAATTGCATAATGTTTGCTTATTTATTGAATAAAATTTGTGTTTTAGATGGAAACTTTACAAGATATTTGTGTCGGCGGCTTAAATACGTTGTATGTTTTATGATATCGTAATGCTCCTGCTTTAAATCAGTAACTTATTTGCTAGAACATTTTCAGCACATTTTACATCCTCCATTAATTAACTCCTTAATACATTCATGATTTCAACTACAACCAACCTGGCCACACAAAATTGTATTAACCAAATCTTTTCGGCATTCAATCTCGGAACCCAAACAACCCAAAGTAAATGTTTATCCATGGATATTTACTGGAAAAGGTTTCATGTATTCACGTCCCAAAGGGATGAGACGGCTATATTGAACTGCGACACGAATGAATGCACTATTTTCACACTACAACAAAAGCGGTAATAAAGAATCATACGATCGTTTTACCAAGGTGTGGATAATTTTACCAGCAACTGACCCGTATTTTCTGAATTTGATGCTCTTATGAGTCCTCTTATGAAGTATATTTATGGAAGCATGTGGAAAGTTTCCTTATGACAACTGGGTGTATTTTTAAACGAAGAGGATTCCGCTACAACGGATGATGTATTTGAAAATATTAGTAAAATTAACATTTAGCATTATGCAAAAATACTGCTGTCTCATTGGACAGACCCGTCTTCCCGCTTTCTAAAT
Source organism: Trissonchulus latispiculum (assembly GCA_030248195.1). Classification (NCBI taxonomy): domain Eukaryota; kingdom Metazoa; phylum Nematoda; class Enoplea; order Enoplida; family Ironidae; genus Trissonchulus; species Trissonchulus latispiculum. The sequence goes on along the minus strand of JASAND010009325.1, from coordinate 9,859 downwards.
CTCGCAGTTACGAGTGGAGTTTCTATTTTAAAGAAACTTTCAGGCAAAGTAGGCAAAACCCAGGTTGCGCTTACATTTTAGCTAATTTCTTTTTAACATAGAGCAATTTCATACTAATTAAAAAGGGTCCCCAGCTATTTGATAGATGTATCCAATCATGTAACCGATGTCTCACCAAAAAATTTAAATCAGTCTTCAAAAAATCTGGAAAATTGCACTTCTTCAAAAGCCTGTTAAAATTATTTTCGAAAACCAAAATTGGTTTTATTGTATTCATTAGAAAGAGAACATGTTAAGCTACATTTTGATATAAAAGTGGTTTCTTAACTCCAAATATGAATGAGTAATAATGGTTCAAAGTTGATGTCTCCAAAAGGAATCACCTTAAAGCTATGCTAAGGACAATATTTCTGCAATTGCCGTTCCTTCTGTTTGTGCCGTAACCTTCATCTAACTAGGATGTGTCTTCCGTGTATACTTTTCTGTCGGCCTGAGCATAAGGGCATCTTTAACGTATATATTTGTTTTTAAAACTATGCCAGGGTCAATATTTCTGCCAATATTTCTGCAACTGCATTGCAGTCTTTTTCAGCATTATAACTTGGGTGTATCTTCTGTGGATACATTTCTGCGGGCTTGAACATACAACCACCTTAAGCGTTTTATTTTCTTCCAACAACAATATCAGCTTTTCCCATGTGCTGGCTTTTGGTCGTAAAGGGTTTGTTTGGGCCAATGCTTCCAACTTTGCCATAAAATAAAAATGAATGACTAGTATTACTCTGTAATCCGGTATTTTGCAGAACCTACCCCTATTTTCTTTCTTTTCAGCTAAACTAGTTGTACAGACTTTCTCTACTTGTTTTCAGTGCTATTGATAAGACCTTGTCTAGCACCTACCGTTCCCTCGGATATGTTTTTGTGCAATCCTCTGTTCCCAGGAGAAGCACATCTAATTCTGCATTTGATTCAGCATATCATTGCGCCATACACTACTTGCTTTGATTAGCAGTCTGTGTTCAATTTATTAACACATTTATTTGTCAATACTGTTCGCTTTTTATCCTGACCTATACGTTTTCGATTTGTCCAATTAGCGGAATTGGCATCTTTCTGATATTATTGCAGGTCCGCCTTTCTCAGGGAAAAAGTTCAGTTATGTGCTACGTCTACTTTATGTCCATTTCTTTGCCTTCAGCCAATCCATGGATAAAAGACATTATGACTTCTCTTTTACCTTAGACTAAGGAAAATGTCATGTCAATGTACGAATTGTAACAGCTTCTGGAGTTAATGGAGCATCTTCTAGTACAAGCACAAAAGTAAGCTCCTACTTTTGATTCCAAATGTTGCAAGAAAACGTTCTTTGTCTTTACTTGTATAAACTCACTCTGTTGTTTTATTATTTACAAAATTATAGCAATGCAATTGCAGTTTTCAACCATTTTGGTTTACATTTTGTACATCAAATGATTTTGTGGAACTGCTGCCACTACAACGCCGCATTCATACATTTAACAGTCTATCAATTCTTTAAATGTTATGCAACCAATTCTGGTGATTCAGTGCTTTGTACTTATGCACAAATCAACATTGAGGTATCTCAGATTAAAACCTACAATTTCCCACGAACGTAATAATTTGTGGCGCGTTATGACGTCTACATTAGCATTTTTCGCATTTTATATAAATGCTTTACTACACCCGTCTGTCACAACTTTTATTATCGGCTGTAATATTCCTCTGTCGCGGATTTGTAATCAACAGTAACAAACTTTGCATTAAATTGCACCGCAGATTCATATACATTCACGTCGATCAGGGGCGGATCCAGGGGGGGGCGGGGGGGGCGACCGCCCCCCCGTCGCGATTCGAAGGTAGGAAAAATTAAGGAGAGAAAGAGGAAAAAGGGCAAAAAACCAAAAAATTTCGCGCCTTCGGCGCGAATTTTCTGCTTTTTAACCGCATATTTATTGCATTTGTGAAGAAAAAGCTTGAAATGCATCCGATTTTTCGGAGAAAATTACCATTTTTGCCTAAAAATTTCAAGAATTTTAAAAAATATGTTCAGTTCTTCAGTATAAAAAGAATTAAAGATCCGAATACCGATTTTATTGCAAAAACAAAAAATTTCTTCAACTTCTGGGGGGCTCTGCCCCCCAGACCCCCCGCTGGAAACATTTTACCGCCCCCCCCGTCACGAAATCCTGGATCCGCCAGTGACGTCGATTGATTATTTATTTGTATTTCCTTGTATTCCTTTTGCCTTTCCAACATTTAATCTTTGCGTGTCCAGGTTTGTATATGTAATGAATCATCATCAACGAATGGGTTGTCTGATTCTTTTTGCAAGTCATCGAAAACTGTAGATAGCTCCGCAGCATCAACTTCCAGCAACAATCAACCGAGAATACCTCCCTGCTCGACTGCTGCAACAACGAAAACTACACCTATTTAAGACTACTACTCCTGCTTCACTCGAACAACAACAACAACCTCTAGACTTGGATCTTTTCAGTACGAATCTATACACATTTATGTACATCTATTTCTATATATATATATATATATATATATATATATATATATATATATATATATATATATATATATATATAGTAGAATCTATACTCATCTACATACACATCCATTGGACTTTTGACAACGCACATTTACAAAATTTTCTAGGTGTACCAATTTTTAAGTATAACATTTTTCAGGTATATGTCTGCGATGCACGGGATATAGTCCAAATCAACAGATACTTCCGCACCTTTTAGTGATCGACCAATTATTTCTGTGGTGCGTGAGGTTCGCTGAGGTTACAGGAAAAATCAAATGAATAAGGACTTCAAATGTCCGATTTGTAACACAGTGTCTACAAACGAGGAGGACATCGTATACCCGCTGTAAACACCACTACCATGGTAATTGTTTAATAACTGAATAACTAATAACTTTTAATAACTGAATAACTAATTAATAACTGAAAGCTGCTATTTGTCAAACTTAGATTAGGAACACCTGTAGGATAAGACTATCTTAGTCATTACAATTTCAGTTGAGCATTAGAGCTGCCTCCAGCTGATTTTGAGGATGTAGAAGAAGACTTTTTGGAGGTTGCCGATAACTTGTGATACGATGTCTTAAATGATTTCGATGACTTCTTTCTACAGGAATGCCGCCATGTCAAAGATACCGAAAACGTGGATTAATATGAGTCTGTACAACAATTCTTCGTATCCGGATATGCTTAGCCCTAGAGCCGGTCCTTCTAATGGTGGTGAAGAAAGGGTTAAAATCATTTGGATAGACAGAGTTTAATTATTTATTATATAGTAAACTATTTATTTTGACAATAAATATAATCTCATTGTATTTGCTATTACTTTACTTACTTGCTATTTAACACCTTTACAGCAAACGAACCATTTAGTTTTCAATGGCGAGACGACATATATTCTAGTTCTAGCCATTTGTGGATTTAAACTAACGGTGAATGTTGCTTTTGAAGCTTCCATTGCTATAGAAATTCCTACATTTTATCAGTCTGTTTTGATTGAAAAAACCACAGTTTAAGGATATATAGGTGCTGATCCAAAAGAGTTATATACCAGGAATTGATTAAATTTTACATTGCAATTTTAATTGGATTTTTCCACATTTGGTCCAAAATCAAACGGTTGATGTGCCAAAACTGGTATATATATATGTGTTTATCAAGAAATCAAATTTTGCATTGCAATTTTAATTGGATTTTTTTCAATTCTGGTCCAAAAAAGGTTAAATATGGTTGCTGTGCAAAACTGGGAAATGTATACTACTATTGTCACTCACGCACCCTGCGACCCGATAAATTCGGGCCTCAGATGGTATTCGAACCCACGTCTTGCGGATAACGCAAATTACGTCAAATTTGAAAGAAAAAAGGCCAGATAGACATGGATGTCTGCAAGTAGTATAGGTATATATTGTGATAAAATGACTTGTCAATATATACTCATAAAACGCCAGTTATTAGGGATAGTGTAAGGATACAAAGAAATATGCAAGAAGAAAGTTACACAACGGCCAATTGGCCGTTCGTTGGCGTTGGCCGGCCAACGACCAATGGCCGACCAACGGGCGGCCAACGTGTAGTTTTCAAGCCTAGACGGTATTTTTTCCTGCAAACCCCAAAGCATTCCTAACATTTTGCTGTTTTTCTTTATTTTAAATGGATAGACTTTGAGCCAATTGTCCGGTAAATTTTCGGATGGTGGTCGACGGCCAACCCGTTGCTCGTTGTCCGGCCGTTGGTCGTATAGGCAAACACCCAGCACTGTTGAATAGTTGTGATATTTTCGACATGCAAATAGCATTAATATTTAGTTTATTCTCAATATCATTGTAAATATGCTATCTTGGATTTTCTTAAATTCTGCTCTTCCGTATACAGTAAAGCTTGAAGCCTTTCACACTTCCTTGCATGTGTATTATGAAATAGTAATATTCGTTGATATATTATTATGCTAACAACAATAAGGTAGAGAGAGATTCGTAGATAGGTGTTGTCTAGGAGTTTATGTATCCCGTATTTATGTCATGTATGGACGCTTCAAGCATGGTCAAGCCAAACCGTAGAAAAGAAAACCAGTTAGTTCTGTGCAAGTGTAGATGCGAAATCAATACGTCTAAGCTAGGCCAACCACGGGCCAAACGGCCAACTAACAGTCAATGGCCAATTGGCCGGCCTAGCCAATTGGCCAAGAAATCTTCGACCAACGGCCAAAGGCTTGGCCGGTCATGGTCATTGGCCACACCGGCCAACGTCCAATATATAATTAGGGGCCATTTCGCGCGCGTGTTAAGAGTAGTTACAATTTTTAACTCGTTTAACTCAGCAGGCAACTCGCAGGGCTGTTGCGCGGGCTTTTCCAAAAAATAGGAATAAAAATAGGAAGCTTACCATCAAAAAATAGGAATAAATAGGAACATTTTGGTCAAAATATAGGAATTCCCAGGCTTTAAATGAAGGCTTAATTGTTGGCTTTTACCAACAGAACAATTATATCATGGTATTTTTAGGGATTTTTTCGGGGTGGGATCGGCGGGGGAAGTTTGTTTTGCAAAAATGAGCCAAAAATTGGCATTATGGCGATTTTGCAGTACAAGCTCCTAAAGTTCAAGTCCTCCAATACCTGGATTTAGGCAATAAAATAGCAATTTGTACGAAAACATCTCCGGCGAAGCAAGATTTTGGAAAAAATGTGCCTTTAAATTAGTGATGGGCACTGGATATCCGTCTACATTTCAGACAAAGTAATGACAAATTAGCAAATGTCTGACAAAAATTTCAAAAAATTTTAATATATTTTTCAAAAATTTCTCTGAAACTATTTTTGAAACCAAGGTCGTGGCTTGACTTTATGATAGAAATTCACAGCGTAACGATTATTTGACAGTAGACTACGGTAGACTACTACTACGCCGGCGCGGTAGACTACGCACGACGGCGGCGCGCCGGCGCGACAGCCTACGCACGACGGTGCGCTGCGCGCCGGCGCGATAGAATGCGCACGAAAGATTACACGGCGAAAGATTACGACCGCGTGCTCGCGGAAAGCGGCGTATATACAGGACAACTACGCAGGCGGGCTTTCGCAGAGCGTCCTCTCCGAGCATCACGCACGCGGGCACTTGGAGCGCGGTGTCCCAGGGATCTAAGCAGGCGGCGTCCGCCTCCGAGGACTGCGCACGTAGAAACTACACTAACAGAGCAAACCATGCGCCACAACATAAGATTGCATAGGCTGAAAAACACGTAGTCGCAAAGGATTACTCCGTACGGTAGCGCACCCAGGAATGGCCACGCACAGGTCAATACGCAAAATTTGGTCAGTGAGTGGTAGCCAAGTCAAGTTCAGAATTACATATGCATAAATTTATACATATATATGTATCCGTGAGAGAACTTATGCATGCATTTCCTACTACGCACGCAAACAACTTCAGAGGACATATAGCAAGTTTTTTGTTTTTGTTACTGTTTTAAATTCAACAGCTACAGCAGTGAATCGGTAAACAAAATTGTTAAATATTGCTGAGAAAAATATGCTTCGTCAGCAGACAGGACTTCCACCTTATAGTAGTATATTTGTTCCGTTACTTCACTTACTCTTTCAGTATTCCTGCACAACAATGCGGTTGCGGTATATAGAAACTTTGTTTTTTTCTACTGTACTAAGCTTTCATCATGCAGAATCAGACTGCGATATTGTTATTAACGAATTTAACTCAGACGATGTGGGGACAGGAGAATTCCTGGAGTTTATCGAACTAAAGTCTGTATGCGGGAGAAATCAGCGTCCAATTCTTCGAAACTACTTGCTTATTATTATTTCTGAATAGGACGACCACGTGAAAGGACCGGCGGTCGTATTTTCTGCTGACCTATATTTATCTGCTTTTAAGCAGGGAAACCAATATTTTACTATTGGATCTCCTAACGAAGAATTTCAGGATGTTATTGATCTGCCTTTCAGTAAAGACACCGTAATGTTTACGAAAAAAGGTCAAGTGCGTGGTCAGAGCAGTATTGCTTCATCTTTCTCTCCTAGTTCCGCCAGCGCGGCCTTTAAGGACGTCATTACTAACGGCAACAAATCACCTATGGCTGTCATTTTGCTAAAGGACAGTCAACAAGATCGTGATCAATGTATTGGTATTTGCAAACTGATACTGAGCTATTACGATACTCGCGCTCATCGGATGAAAACTATTTTGCGTATCAAAATTACGAGCGAACTCCAAAGCTTGATTACTGATCACATACATGACATGCTGATTTACTCAAGACGGTCTGTTTTCAATCGTTGCAGCTTTTTTGAGCAGATCCATCAGTCACTTTCTCAGCAGACGCAACAGTACGAGATTATTTTGCCTGCAAGAGAGTGGGATCGTGCAGGACATGAAGACCTGTCCTTAAATCGTTGTCCAGAAGCTGTTGGCGAACTACGCAAACCAATTCTGTTCACGCACTGGAAACTGGGTTCTCGTACGCCAGGCAGAGATCATGACTGTACCGGAGCGCACTGGTTGCTGGAACCTCAGCTGCCTGCTATTCTAGAGACGGAAGGCATATCTGCGAGAAACTTGCCGCCCGATTCAAATCCCTTAATTTACGTGTCGCATCAATGCTCTAGCAGCACAAACATCGCAGGCCTGGTAGCTGCTACTTCTCACGCTGTCGTGGTTAATCGAGACGATGCCATTGAGCGAAGCACGTGAAGAAAGCGGACAAGCTCAGGCATCTTGCGAAAGTTATCCGCAAGAACACCAGGAACAACTATTGGCTCTTGATAAAGCTTGTGACCAAGTAAGGGACTTGGCGAAAACCCTTTAAGCGTTAATTGAAAAGAGAACACACGAAACAGAAGAAGATAACCCGCCACCGCCCAAGCTTCAGTGCGTAAGTACTCAAATCGATGATGTTAATCCGCCATGGGAAGACACCTCACATTTTCTAACGCATTTCTGCAGCAAATACAGGAACATCAGAGCAACTTTATAAATCCAGCCAGGATAACTCCTGCCAGAAAATCGTGGTTAAACTATATTTTCGACAGTGCAAACCCGTCTCATTCTAAATTTCAGTGCCGCTTTTGTGCCGAGTACGCTCGCAAGCATGGGGTACATGGTCGTTATAAGCCTATAGTTATAAGTTATAAGTTATAAGCAAGGATATTTTGTAGAAGACCGAAAAACAATGAGAGAAAAGATAATCAGACACTCAAGTCACAGCATGCACACAACGGCGATAACGGAAACTAAGCAGGTTTACAAACAGCGCATGGAGCGCTACATTTCTAATTGGCGCGAAACGGAAAACAGAAGAGTTACCCAGCAACTCCAGGTTACGGCCCGAATGATACGCACCTGCTATGCAGAAGTAGTAGCCAATATTCCTTTCGACAAACACAGTGTCATTGTTAATACACAGAAATTAAATGGACTAGATATGGGAGTTCATCACTATGAAGCGACGGGTGCCACCCGAATGGTCGATGTAATTTTTGAGACAATGAAGAGTTCTTTAGTTCAGCATATTAAGACAACACAGTACCCACTTTCCATTTTGGTGGACACTACAGCGGACGAAACTACCATTAACTATTTGTCTGTTTACATACGCACCCTAGAAAATGATGTACCAAGATGCTATTTCTATAACTTGCTACAGGTGTCCACTGAGACGGCGGAAGCTTTAAAAGAGCTAATATTAAACTCGCTAGAGGCCGACAACTTACTGGAAGAATTTCGGGGTCGACTAAAGGGCTTTGCCTCAGATGGGGCGGCTGTAATGCTGGGACGTCGTGGTGGGCTGGGCACAATTCTTAATGATGAAACAGCTTCAAATTTATTTCTCATCCACTGTGCACCACATAAGCTGCAGTTAGCCGTTGGCCACTGCTTTACTCAACCTGATCTAAGCTTCTTGAAAGAGGTTGTCGAAAAAACGGTTAACGATCTTTATTCGTTTTACAACAGACATTCTGTGAAAAGGAAAGCGTCTTTAAAGAACACCGCTGAAAGTTTGGACGAAACCTTGTATGAAATGAATTATATATTCAAAGTTCGTTGGGTTGCCTCGGAGCTGTCTGCTCTCGAAAAAATAAGAAAAAATTATGCCATTGTGCTCACAAATTTTGAAGAAATTATAGCAAGTGGCGAATTTGCCGCCGATACAAAGCAGATTGCAATAAACCTGCGCCAGACCTTGTTAAATAGCCGTTTCTATAGTGTGCTTCTTTTTCTCATGGATGTGCTTGGGTTGCTTTCTGCAGAGTCACTACGAATGCAGGAGACGGTAGGTGTCTTGATTGGAGTGGAAGAAAAGCGTAATGAATTGTTGCATGCTATTTCCACTCTAGCTTACGAAGATGGGCCGACTATAACCAGTTTTCTGTCAACTACGAAATGCTTCAGATTAGCCCGTTCCAACACTGCAGATTTGGATGACAAAATATTCAAACTGACTGATAACATAATTTTATCACCGGATAGTGGGACGACAGGACATCGAACATTTCCAGCATTAAGTGATATCAGACCGAAAATAATAGATAGTTTGAAGGAGGAGGTGGAGCGCTATTTCCCGGAAGGTGCAATGACCATGTTCAGTGTTTTGCTCCCCAGCAACCTACCGGAAAACTCAGAAGATGTGTATGTTTATTCTGCCAAAATTACGGACTTAGCTTTGAGATTTGAGATGCCTCAACTCGAAACGAGCATTGAATTTGGTCTTCTTCTTCACTCTTTGCTGGACGATCACGGTTCTGAATAGTGCACACACAGAAAAGAAAGTGATCCTCTCGAATTTTGGACCCATTTTTTGAATACACCTACGGCGCAGTGGAACACAAACATTCGTACTTTGATAGAGACCGTTCTAGTGCTACCGATCGCCACAGCTGATGTGGAACGTGGTTTTTCAATTCTAAAACACATAAAAGATGACAGATGATCTCGACTTACGGTGGAGCATCTGCGCAACCTAATGTTCCTAAGAATCAATGGTCCACCACTTGGTGCTTTCAATGCCGTTCGTTATGCAGAAGCATGGGTTGCTTCAGGCAAAATGAAAACTGATGATCCGTCTCAAGTTCGAAAAAGAAAGAAAAACCAACTTCCAAAGAGCAATTTATTCTTATTTGAACTAACTTATGATTATGAACACTCAACTTAAAACATTTGACACGGCAGCCTTGGTTTACTGGACGCTACATTTTTTGCAGGGCCCGGAAGGAATTTTTCCTCACAGGCGAATTAACGCTTACACACTATTTAAAATAGAAGAATAATTATATACATATTCAAC
>JASAND010009323.1:0-21118 GCA_030248195.1 Trissonchulus latispiculum | reverse complement strand
ATGTGCTGCTTGGAATACTCTGCTCTCATGATGGAGCATCCAATCTGAGTTTTCGTACGAGACTGTAGAAGTGGCAAATATATAGGAATTAAACTACAAAATTTGGTTTGGCACTTGATAACAGGTATACAATGCAAAGAATTCAATGTTTCTAATTTTGTTTTAATAGCAAAATTGAAAAATTTTCTCAACTTTTTGGGGCCCCGCCCCCCAGACCCTCCTTTTTGGGTTTTAGCATACCGCTTTCGGTTACAATAAATTTTAGCTTAGAACCTTATAAAAATTTTGTGCGTAGTGTTCATACATTGAAGTTCAATGTACATTGAGCAAAAAATAAAAAATTTACCCCCCCCCCCCGACTTCGGTCCAAACCGCCCCCCCTGAAAATTTTTTGTATCTACGCCACTGCCGGCCCCGGTACCGGGGCCAGGCCCCGGCCCCGGTAGTGGCGGCCCCGGTGCATTTCTAGTATATACTTTGTTGGAGTTGGGGGGGGCTCGGACCCCCCCCCCCCAGATCCTCCCCGCGTTAACCTATGTGGAGAACCGTCGAAAGTTTGGAAAATTTTTGTCTCCGAATCGAGAATTTAATTTTGCGTAGAGACGGAGATCCGCGGGCCACTGCAGTCCTCTTTCTGTGCATAGCACACTCAGAGAGGGTTTGATAAACCTTCTCTGGCTATTAGTGATGTGGATCGGATCGGCGGGTCAGATGGGATCGACAGAATTTTAGGATCAGATCGGTCGGATCGGATCGGCTTGATTTTCTGGATCGCCGATCCGACAAATGAGGCAAAATTTGCAAATTTGCAACAATTTTTAGAACATTGCAAAATTTTTCCGAAGAAATTTTCAAAATCTTTTATCTGAATTTTGTTCAAATCTTGAACTTTCTGTTGTTAATGTTTTTTCCACTCACTATAAGGTCCCCGAAAAATTTGCAAATTTTAAGGATTTTTGGTCAAAATTTTTAAATTTTTTGGTCAAAAATCGTCTTTGGTACTAAAACTTGATGTTTGAGCACTTTTTAGCTTAGTTGTAGCAATATATATACGTAGAAAACACGCAATTTTTTTACTGTATTTTTGCCCATTTTATTCCCCCTCCACTTTTTTGGCCTAGAGAAAACCCAGAAATGTGTGTGAATATATATATATATATATATATATATATATATATATATATATATATATATATATAGATACGTAACAAAGGCATTAACAAAAGTGCGCATATAACGTCTAGTTTGCAGCTTTGTATTAGCAGTTGTGCTTTGTATATATACATAGACAAACAGTGTAGCATTTATAAGCATAGTGATTAAATGAAATGTTTTGGACAAAATGTTCACAAAAGCCATAAAAAAGAAAAACAAAAACCGGCTGCTCGTGGAAATTTGCGAGCCAGGAGTGCCACCTCGAATGATGACTGCAACACCGTGGAGGAGGGGCCAGCTCCTCGAGGCAGATGCCCGATACAGTCTCCTGTGACCTTCCCACATTCATGGTATATACCCATTTACGACCATTTAAGGATAGACAGCTCAAGCTGGGTTGGCTGGAGCCCACGGCGAACCGATATGTGCTTAGTCCCTTGCTCAAGGGCATTTACGAAAACCTTGTGGCAGCGGGTGTTCAAACCTGGGACCGTAAGATCTTTAGTCGAACACTTTACCACTCGGCCATCGCGGCCATACATTTACAAATAGACAATAAGTGAAGTGAAGTAAGGTTAATCAAATTACAATTTAGCAGTGACTCAGGCACCCCTGCGGGGGTCTGGGGGACGGCAGCCCCCAGGAAAATATTTGAAGATTTTTTGAAAATTAGAAAAAAACCCTAATAGAAACACTTCTTTTACTTCTGTGGTCCAATTCTTCAGTGGGCAAACTGCTGGGCAAATCTAAATTTGAGTGGGCAAATGCCCCCAATTTTGCCCAAAAACCCGTGATATATGTACATATATATTTAGGCTTTTTTACACAACAAAGCTGGTGCATCCGTACATATGAATGCCACTGCTGTGACCTGTTGTCGCAAAGCTGTGGGACCAATACGGCAGGTATGTATCCATGTATATAAATAGCAAATGCGTGTTTCTGATGCTTTTGAGTTGTGAGGAGCGTTATCTCCTGTACTTGCATTAATATACCTAGTAATTGCCTGTGTTTTTCGCGAAAAAGCTGCGAAATTCCGCACTTTTTTGAAAATTCTCAACTTTTTTTCGGAGCTCTGCGTAAAGTTCCGGAAATATTTTTGGCCTTGAGTAGAAATTTTCAGTTACGTGTCTTAGATGATAATTATAACTTGTTTCAGGCATATATTACGTACGTATTTATTGTGTAGGGGCGCGATAGCTCTCACTAGTGGGGGGAACCCAAAAGTGGGGGTGGGCAGAGTGGGGGGAGCCCCTCCCACTAGTGGGGGGAACCCAAAAGTGGGGGGGGGGGATCTAAAGTGGTTAAAATCGCTAAAAATGCTGTAAACATAGCCTGTTTTCTATACATACTGCTTATAACTATGCTTAAAAGTGCTCAAAAATCGAGTTTGAGTACGAAAATAGACCATTTTTGACCAAACAATTCCGGCGAGGCCGGAAAATTTTTTTGAAAATTTTGACCAAAAAGCCTTCAAATTTGGCATTTTCTGGGCACCTTATAGTGAGTGAGGGGAAGCCCAAAAAGTGGGGGGGGAGGGGGTCGAGTGGGAGGGAACCCAAAAAGTGGGGGAGGGCGCCCTCCCCATCCACCCCAGTAGGGTTGGTTTTTTCCGGAAAAAAGATTGCCGGGAAAAACCTTTTTTCCGGTTTTTTTTTTCTATTTTTTCCTTTTTTTTCCGATCACCCCAAAATTTATCAAGTTGCGTTATTTCATGTTTCTGCATGCATAGGTGCAGTTTTCAAGATATTTAATAGCCCCACCGGGTAGTGCACTTACACAAGCACTTACAAGGGTTCCAGTCGGTTCTAATTGGATCTGTCCTGGGTCCTCCAGTACTTTAATGGCACTTTCAAGATTTTTGGCCCCTAGCTAGCCAGGGAAGCAAAATTATCAAAATCTGACACCGTAGGATGATGCAGCGTCCTCGATAGTACCGTGCCGAATTGTTTCCCTGTTTGGTTGATAAAAAATTTTTCAAAAAAATTGGATGGGTTTTTTTCCACCAAAGTTGGTTTTCTCCCCCCCACATTTGGCAATGTGCCAGACCAACGGTGCATCGAATCGATCAAATGTTGGCTGTGTGCAAAGAGGAAGACTTGCCATCATTGCAGATATTAGCAAAACTTTCTAGCCCAACCCAGCCAAAAGTTAAATCGATCGAAACTTTTGCAAAATTTTGGCATGGTTGAACCAAAAAGTTGGTGTCATTTTCAGAATGTCATAATATGAGCAGGAGTGAACCAAAAGACTTATTTCGCACACGTAGGTAAGAAAGTCGCGCTTTCTACTGCTATGCTTTGGAGCGCATAGCTCCAACCCTTGGTTCAGGAGGCGGGTGGGTTTCCCCCCCCCCCCCACAAAGGGGGTGGGTTTTCCCCCCATGGCTATACATGTGTTATAATGATATGAATTATTCGGTTCGAAGAGCACAGTACATATTTTTATGCTAGCGATTTTGTTGTTATTTTTAGAATGTTGTTGCATTGCGTAGATATTCCGCTTCAATTGTGCCAGAAGTTCAGAGAAAAGTGCTAAATGTAACCCCTACGTTTGTTTCGCGATTACCAAATGGAATTCGTGTTGCGAGTGAAAATTCTGGAATTCCTACATGTACAGTACGTTAATATATACACTTATTGGTAATGCGGGTTAGTGTACGTACGTATATGCTACTTAGAAGAGTGAAGATAATGAGTTAATGTGTAAAATCTGGCATTTTTAACCCGGAGGCGAAGGGCCATAGGAGAAGTGAAATAATCGCGCCCCAACTTTGTGTATGAGGAGCCAGAAGGCAGGGCTTCATGCTGTGAAGTGTGAACGTTTGAGCCGGATCGCCCTGATCGATTTTGGGATGAAAACTAATTCCTTGCGCGAGCCGAGTTTCTGTTATCGCCCCAGCGGTGCCACTCAGAGAACCCTTTACAATACTTTTAGGTTTCTAGCGTAAAAAGTGGAGTCACATGGAGTCATTACTTTCCGCGGCTCCCGGACCCCCGAAAAAATTGTCCGAAAATTTGTTCGCTCGAAATACAGAGAGTATATACAATGTAAGTAATGCGCAACAAGAGAACCCAAGAGTCCATGTTTTTAAAACTGTAGAAGGAGCCTAAGTAATGACTCGTCTTTCATTACACACACGTCCTGTCATACTTTAAGATAAAGAGTCTGCACGGTTAGCGTTATCCCTGCTGAGATTCCGGCGATTACGTAGTTGTTTTCTCCAGAGAAACTGCTAGTTAGCATTTTCTCTAGCAGGAGGGAAATTGGCAATTTTCCGGAATAGGCCGTTTATCTACGACATGTATGCGCATATAGGTATATTAGGGGGAGCGCGCTAGCGCTCCCCCTAGAATAGGGAAAATTTGACGCGTTGTGTATAATCTGGACATTGTTTGGCCTGGGGCCAGCGGAGGAGTGGACCGATCGGGCTCAAACTTGGTGTGTGAAGAGCCTGTGGGCAGGGGTACATGCTGTGAAAATTTCAGCCGGATCGGCCGGGTAGATCTTGAGATATGAAAATCGGCCCCCCGCGCAGGTCGCGTTTCTCTCCATTTTTTCCCCCCAGGGGTGCAGGTCGGAAGACCCTTCAGAGCCATACTATTTTAGGTTTTTTTGTACAAAAAGTTCCGCAATTCCGGGGAAATTACTTTCCGCGGTTCCCGGACCCCCCAGATGGCCCCACCCCCCCGGTGGGGACCCCCCCAAGTGACCCCCGAAAAAAAACTAAGTTCGAAAATATTCTAGCCACGAAATAGAACGGAGCGAGCGAAGCCGGGCTCTCATATGGCTCATGTGGCATGGCCCAAGGGTGAAGGGCTCCGGGAAGTGAGATGGTGCTGCTCGGTGGTTTGTGGCGCCCTGGCCAGGGGTCAAAAGTTAGTGTGTAAAAGGGGGGTCTGGGCCTACGGAGTAGGCAGCGCTATACATAAGAGCTGCTGGGCTGAGGTTTCGTATTCGAAGAGGAACCCCTATATGGTGAATCTAAATGGCCCACTAGTTTCGCTCTAGGGCCTATCCATGTGGCTGGGGGGCACCCTGATGGTGGTGGGCCCTACCGTGTCGCAACTCCAACTTTAATCTCTTCTACAGAAATATCTACAGTGAGCAGGTCTCTCTTATTTGGGGTTTGGGGTGGGATGCGGGAGCACTACAGCATAGGCTATAGTAGGTTTCGCCCGGACCCCTGTGGCGCCCTGGCCAGGGGTCCGGACCGGGGACCGGTCCAAAATGGCCAAAAATCGATTTTTCCAAAAGTGGCCAAGTCTGGTATCAAATGAAAGCCCTTGGTGAGGCGAATATTTTTTGTCATTGGAGGACCCCTCCAAAGTAGACCCAGCGGCCTGTGGCGCCCTGACCAGGGTCCGGACCGGTCCAAAATGGCCAAAAATCGATTTTTCCAAAAGTGGCCAAGTCTGGTATCAAATGAAAGCCATTGGTGAGGCGAACATTTTTTGTCATTGGAGTGCCCCTCCAAAGTGGATCCAGCGGCCTGTGGCGCCCTGACCAGGGTCCGGACCGGTCCAACATGGCCAAAAATCGATTTTTCCAAAAGTGGCCAAGTCTGGTATCAAATGAAAGCCATTGGTGAGGCGAACATTTTTTGTCATTGGAGTACCCCTCCAAAGTGGATCCAGCGGCCTGTGGCGCCCTGACCAGGGTCCGGACCGGTCCAACATGGCCAAAAATCGATTTTTCCAAAAGTGGCCAAGTTTGGTATCAGATGAAAGCCCTTGGTGAGGCGAACATTTTTTGTCATTGGAGGACCCCTCCAAAGTGGACCCAGCGGCCTGTGGCGCCCTGACCAGGGTCCGGACTGGTCAAAAATCGGTTTTTTAAATAAATTTCCAAGTTTGCTATCAAGTGAAAGCCCTTGGTGAGGCGAACATTTTTTGTCATCGGTGGACCCCTCCAAAGTGGACCCAGCTGCCTGTGGCGCCGCGACCAGGGTCCGGACCGGTCCAAAATCGATTTTTTGAAAAGTTTTCAAGTTTGGTATCAAATGAAAGCCCTTGGTGAGGCGAACATTTTATCTCATTGGAGGACCCCTCCAAACTGGTCCCAGCGGCCTGTGGCGCCCTGACCAGGGTCCGGACCGGTCCAAAATCAATTTTTTGAAAGGTTTTCAAGTTTGGTATCAAATGAAAGCCCTTGGTAAAGCGAACATTAATATCTCATTGGAGGACCCCTCCAAACTGGTCTCTAGCGACCTGTGGCGCCCTGGCAAGGGGTCCTAATTGGTCAAAAATCAAAATTTCCAAAAGTTGTCAAATTTGGTATTAAATGAAAGCCTAAAATGAGCAGAGCAACTTTTGTCATGTATATATAACTGCATATCCAAGGTTACGGTGCTGGTTGGCTTTTAAAATAGCCTTCCTGCCTAAGATAACGCACCGTGTAAAAAGTTCTGAAAAGGCTATGAACAGTGGCCTTCCAGCCCAAGATAACGCTCCGTGTATAATGTTCTGTAGAGGCCATGAACAGTGGCCTTCCAGCCTAAGATGACGCACCGTGTAAAAAGTTCTGAAAAGGCCATGAACAGTGGCCTTCCAGCCTAAAATAACGCTCCGTGTAAAATGTTCTGTAGAGGCCATGAACAGTGGCCTTCCAGCCTAAGATGACGCACCGTGTGAAAAGTTCTGAAAAGGCCATGAACAGTCTGGGGTTTTTTTACTGGGGGGGGGGGGGGGGGGGGGGCGCCCCCCCCACTTTTTGGGTTCCCCCCCCCACTCGACCTCTTCCCCCCCCCCCACTCGTTCCCCTCCCCACTTTTTTGGGCTTCCCCCCCCACTCACCCTAAGGTGCCCAGAAAATGCCAAATTTTTAGGATTTTTGGTCAAAACTTTCAAAAATTTTCCGGCTTCGCCGGAATTTTTTCGTCAAAAATGGTCTATTTTGGTGCTAAAACTCAATTTTTGAGCACTTTTAAGCTTAGTTATAGCAGTATATGTAGAAAACAGGCTTTTTATACTGTATTTTTGGCATTTTTAGCCCATTTTATTTCCCCCCCACTTTTGGACCTCCCCCCCCCACTAGGGGGGGGGCGTCCCCCCCAAATCCTCCCCCCCCTCTTATTTTTGCCTAGAAAAACCCAGTGGCCTTCCAGCCTTCGATAACGCTCCGTGTATAATGTTCTGTAGAGGCCATGAACAGTGGCCTTCCAGCCTAAGATGACGCACCGTGTATAAAGTTCTGCAAAGGCTATTAACAGGCATTTTCCCGTTTCAGCAAATACATTCAGTTGAGCTAGAACGTTTTCATCCAGCCTGTTTGCGGTAGCTATGTAGCTTTGCTTACATTGTGTATATATGCAACTTCTCTGACATGATTTTCTCTGCAGCGGAAAAATAAGCGAAACTAGGGGGGAAAATGCCCTCGACGGGCAACCAACTTGGTAGAATAGGGAAAGACTTGAATGTTAAATACACGGTGCATGGTTACAACTGAGATTCTGCTGAAGCGGAAAAATGCCGTTTCTCAGCGACTAAAATGACAGAAACCAGCTTTGTGCGCCGAATAGGGAATCTACTCGGCGACTAAAATGAAAGAAACCAGCTATGTGCGCCGAATATGGAATCTACTCGGCGACTAAAATTAAAGAAACCAGCTTTGACGCCGAATACGGAATTCCCTCCTTCCGCCCTATTCGCGCGAACTTTGAAGCCTGTTATGTGTTGCTTTGCTGAATAATGAGAGCGCTTCAGAATGGCAGAATTACTTCAGAATGCAAAACAACAGTTTTATCAAGCACTTACGTGAGTCAAGGTTTTCACAGACATAAATACGCTATCTTCGATGTGCTATCAGAAACATTGAGAGCATAAGTATATATATAGATGTGCTCTGTGCTGATCTTGCCGAGAATTGATACAATCAAACATTATATAGCAAGCTTAACAAAAAAAAATCACCCGAAATTTTAACAAAAAAAATCACCCCACCCTGACTCACAGGAAAGTCGCAGAGACCCAATTTTTTGCATGGTGATAGCCACGCCTTAACCACTCGGCCGGCACGGCACTTGGATCCGATAGTCCGAGGTTCGAATCCCCGCTGCCATAAGGCTTTCGCAAATCCCCTTGAGCAAGGGACTAAGCACATATCGGTTCGCCGTGGGCTCCAGCCAACCCAGCTGTCTATCCTTAGCTGGTCGGTAAATGGGTACCACTGCGGTGGGAAGGTAACAGGAGTCTGTGTTCTGGCGTAATGCCTGATGAAGGGCTGGCCCCCCTTCCACAGATGTAGTCAACATTAGAGTTGTCGCTCCTGGCTTCGGGCTGTGAATCCGGAGATAAGCACCGGCACCCTATAACCTTCTGTAGGTTGGAGTTCTCTCCAGGGGTCACTTTACCTTTACCTGTGATAGCCACACATCTCGACATTACAGCCTGTGAGTTTGAGCCCCTAGGCCCTCTCCATGCGTTCAGGGCAGACCTTTAAGTGAGGGTACCCAAAAGTGACCTCAAAAATGTTCATGGCCGAAGTTCGAATTTCGGCTGCTATTTTCTAAGGGGAAACCCTAGGCAACCCATATTGTGCATGTGACATGTCCTGACTATGGGCTATCGATACATATATAGAAGTTCCCAGTCGGACCTCTGAGCCGTCCTGGGGTGGGTGATTTTTTTTTGTTAAAATTTTAACAAATAAAAAATCATTTTTATGTTTCGTTACTGAAGTCAGAACAGCAGCTAGAGCAAAACTAACGTCAAAATCGAGCTCAGCGACCTCGAAAACCCTTATATAAGTTGTTTTTGAGGTTGCCTGGCACTTCTGGGAGTCCAACCTGGTAACCAGCCGGGCCTGGACCGTCCGACGGTAAACGTGATCCCAGAAGTCAGTATTAGCCCATAGTTACCTAAAAACTAATGCCAGATTTGAATTCAGCGCACTGGAAAACCCCTAGGCAATGTTTATAGCCACTTCGGACCGCCCAGTTGGTACCTGGAGGGTCCGGACGGGTCCGGCAGGGGTCACGTGACCGTGGGTCATACCCCACCAAAATATGAAGTTCTGAGTTTCTCTGCCAAAATGCCTGGAAATAGGTTATAATCACTCACAAACACGAAAAAACAACGTTTTAGCCTTTAAAACGGCACTTTAGAGCCACCAGACTTCATACTGGACGCTGTCGGGGGCCGTCAGTTACCACTGAGACTTCGGCGGGGCCAGTTGCCTTAGTTGGAGCACTAGGCTAGCGGTTTGGGGTTCTAAATACGTTATTTAGTGCGCTCTATCCAAAACTGATGAGAAAAAGTTGCTAGCTGCTCTCTGGGATCCGATCCGCCACTGACTTTTTTTGTTAAAGGGTGATTTTTTATTTGTTAAACCTTTAACAAAAAAAATCACACATTTTCGTCTACTGCTACTTACTGGTAGGTGGTAGAGCAACGAAACTGGGGTGGTTTTAAAGCTTAGCCCAAGACCTATCCATGGGTCCTCAAAGTAATCGATTTGGTTTAGTTTTGCGAAAGTTCCAGCCAAAAAACCGAATTTTGATTTTTTTTTGTTAAGCTTGCTATATAAAATGAAATGCGATTGATTGTATATGTTAGCACAAGGACTGTCGACCACAAATTGTTTAAACTGCATATATACTTATTGTTGCTTTCTGTTGGTCCTGCTAGCGGTTGTATGCATAAAATATTTACGGATCAGGTAGCTCAAAAAGAAATTAATCTAGCGCCACCCCTAGTCACCACGCAACCGGTACGGGAAATGTCATATTGAGCGCAATGCTTACGTTTGCAGTTCCTAACAGAGTAATTACCTATATATTTCCTCCCGAAAGACGATAAGTTTGCGCGAATATGGCGGAAGGAGGGAATTCCCTATTCGGCGTCAAAGCTGGTTTCTTTCATTTTAGTCGCCGAGTAGATTCCCTATTCGGCGCACATAGCTGGTTTCTTTCATTTTAGTCGCCGAGTAGATTCCCTATTCGGCGCACAAAGCTGGTTTCTGTCATTTTAGTCGCTGAGAAACGGCATTTTTCCGCTTCAGCAGAATCTCAGTTGTAACCATGCACCGTGTATTTAACATTCAAGTCTTTCCCTATTCTACCAAGTTGGTTGCCCGTCGAGGGCATTTCCCCCCTAGTATACACATAGCAAGGCCCTCGTGGACCATCTCAGAATTAGTCAATGTCGGCCCCATTGTTTTTTTGCCGACGGCTTATGTGTAACGTTACACACCTCTCCAAAAATTTTTGCTATTTTTCTGAAGAAAGCGTGTAACTACCTAAAATTCTTAATTTACTCGCTTTTTGCTTACTACTACTATTACTTTGGCGAAAATCGCTAATACTTCGCGACATTTTGCTGTTTTCGCCAATTTGGAAATTACGCCACCAGTCCATGGATTTCATGAAATGTACTGTACATGTATATATAGTAAAGGTTCGAAAAAATACGATTTGGCAACTTTTTGGATAACTTTTTATAGGATGGCCGTAGAGATCCCGGATGTGGCCCAGCATGTGTGGGGTGGAGTCTAGTTTCTTCCCATGCCCAAAGTTCCCGGGCAAGTGCTGCGCTTTCAGAAAAATTTTGAAAATTGACTGTATTTTTTCGGACCCAAATCGAAAAAATACACGGGGTCGAAAAAAATACAGGGCCGTTGGCCCTTTCATTATCTAGTGCTTAAATGACTATACAAATCGTATATAGAGATGCTGCTCATGCATTTTCCGTTGGCTATTGACCTATCTTTCCAGCCTATGGTGGTTAATTTTCATTAGAAACCGCATATGGCCCGAAAAACTTATTCATCTGGCCCGATACTGTTTTTATCACGCAGTAATGTCTATAATGTTGCTTATTCAGGCCATATTATGTGTTTTATTCTTAAAAAACGTAACGACAAATAATAAATATCCAGCAGACTAGAAGACCTTCTGAAAACCGTCAGATGGCCATGGCTGTTAACATGAGTTCTGGAATCCTAATGCCTACCGGAAGGGTTTGTCTACATTGTTTTTAATTTTCTAGCCATGGGCACAATTGATTATAAACCACCATTTAGCTCATTCATAGTCGAAAAAATTGAGAGTTTTCAGTTCAGTGCTGAAAGCTTGTCTGCTGAGGAACCTGGCAAGGAACCTGGCAGCCCGATCTGAACGTGAACATCACAAAAGTCGTTATAGTTTACCATATGGTATTATGTTATTAAGTTTACTCTAATTGTCCTGAGCTTTTTCAACTCGTTTCAATGCTCTTACTGCCCGGAATATCATCGACATTTGTTACCGAGACTGTCGCAAGCAATTTCCCTACAAAGTGGTCCCAGCGGCCTGTGGCGCCCTGGCCAGGGTCCGGACCGGTCAAAAATCGATTTTTCCAAAAGTGGCCATGTTTGGTATTAAATGAAAGCCCTTGGTGAGGCGAACATTTTTTGTCATTGGAGGACCCCTCCAAAGTGGACCCAGCGGCCTGTGGCGCCCTGACCAGGGTCCGGACCGGTCCAAAATGCCCAAAAATCGAATTTTCCAAAAGTGGCCAAGTCTGTATCAAATGAAAGCCCTTGGTGAGGCGAACATTTTTTGTCATTGGAGGACCCCTCCAAAGTGGATCCAGCGGCCTGTGGCGCCCTGACCAGGCTCCGGACCGGTCCAAAATGCCCAAAAATCGAATTTTCCAAAAGTGGCTAAGTTTGGTATCAAATGAAAGCCCTTGGTGAGACGAACATTTTTTGTCATTGGAGGACCCCTCCAAAGTGGATCCAGCGGCCTGTGGCGCCCTGACCAGGGTCCGGACCGGTCCAAAATGGCCAAAAATCGATTTTTCCAAAAGTGCCAAGTTTGGTATCAAATGAAAGCCCTTGGTGAGATGAACATTTTTTGTCATTGGAGGACCCCTCCAAAGTGGATCCAGCGGCCTGTGGCGCCCTGACCAGGGTCCGGACCGGTCCAAAATGGCCAAAAATTGATTTTTCCAAATGTGGCCAAGTTTGGTATCAGATGAAAGCCCTTGGTGAGGCGAACATTTTTTGTCATTGGAGGACCCCTCCAAAGTGGACCCAGCGGCCTGTGGCGCCCTGACCAGGGTCCGGACTGGTCAAAAATCGGTTTTTTAAATAAATTTCCAAGTTTGCTATCAAATGAAAGCCCTTGGTGAGGCGAACATTTTTTGTCATCGCAGGACCCCTCCAAAGTGCACCCAGCGGCCTGTGGCGCCGTGACCAGGGTCCGGACCGGTCCAAAATCGATTTTTTGAAAAGTTTTCAAGTTTGGTATCAAATGAAAGCCCTTGGTGAGGCGAACATTTTATCTCATTGGAGGACCCCTCCAAACTGCTCCCAGCGGCCTGTGGCGCCCTGACCACGGTCCGGACCGGTCCAAAATCAATTTCTTTAAAGGTTTTCAAGTTTGGTATCAAATGAAAGCCCTTGGTGAGGCGAACATTTTATCTCATTGGAGGACCCCTCCAAACTGGTCTCTAGCGACCTGTGGCGCCCTGGCAAGGGGTGCTAATTGGTCAAAAATCAAAATTTCCAAAAGTTGTCAAATTTGGTTTTAAATGAAAGCCCAAAATGAGCAGAGCAACTTTTGTCATGTATATATAGCTGCATATCCAAGGTTACGGTGCTGGTTGGCTTTTAAAATAGCCTTCCTGTCTAAGATAACGCACCGTGTAAAAAGTTCTGAAAAGGCCATGAACAGTGGCCTTCCAGCCTAAGATGACGCACCGTGTAAAAAGTTCTGAAAAGGCCATGTACAGTGGCCTTCCAGCCTAAGATAACGCTCCGTGTATAATGTTCGGTAGAGGTCATGAACAGTGGCCTTCCAGCCTAAGATGACGCACCGTGTATAAAGTTCTGAAAAGACTATTAACAGGCATTTTTTCGTTTCAGCAAATACATTCAGTTGAACTAGAACGTTTTCATCCAGCCTGTTTGCGGTAGCTAGCTTTGCTTACATTGTGTATATATGCAACTTCTC
The DNA here is from genome assembly GCA_030248195.1 of Trissonchulus latispiculum. Taxonomy (NCBI): domain Eukaryota; kingdom Metazoa; phylum Nematoda; class Enoplea; order Enoplida; family Ironidae; genus Trissonchulus; species Trissonchulus latispiculum. The sequence continues at coordinate 8,028 of JASAND010009323.1, read as the reverse complement.
TGACATGATTTTCTCTGCAGCGGAAAAATAAGCAAAACTAGGGGGGAAAATGCCCTCGACGGGCAACCAACTTAGTAGAATAGGGAAAGACTTGAATGTTAAATACACGGTGCATGGTTACAACTGAGATTCTGCTGAAGCGGAAAAATGCCGTTTCTCAGCGACTAAAATGACAGAAACCAGCTTTGTGCGCCGAATAGGGAATCTACTCGGCGACTAAAATGAAAGAAACCAGCTTTGTGCGCCGAATAGGGAATTCCCTCCTTCCGCCCTATTCGCGCGAACTTTGAAGCCTGTTATGTGTTGCTTTGCTGAATGATGAGAGAGCTTCAGAATGGCAGAATTACTTCAGAATGCAAAACAACAGTTTTATCAAGCACTTACGTAACTCAAGGTTTTCACAGACATAAATACGCTGTCTTCGATGTGCTATCAGAAACATTGAGAGCATATATATATATATATATATATATATACATATATATAGGTCATAGGTGTGCTCTGTGCTGATCTTGCCGAGAATTGATACAATCAAACATTATATAAAATGAAATGCGATTGATTGTATATGTTAGCACAAGGACTGTCGACCACAAATTGTTTAAACTGCATATATACTTATTGTTGCTTTCTGTTGGTCCTGCTAGCGGTTGTATGCATAAAATATTTATGCAATGCTTACGTTTGCAGTTCCTAACAGAATAATTACCTATATTTCCTCCCGAAAGACGATAAGTTCGCGCGAATAGGGCGGAAGGAGGGAATTCCCTATTCGGCGACAAAGCTGGTTTCTTTCATTTTAGTCGCCGAGTAGAATCCCTATTCGGCGCACAAAGCTGGTTTCTTTCATTTTAGTCGCCGAGTAGATTCCCTATTCGGCGCACAAAGCTGGTTTCTGTCATTTTAGTCGCTGAGAAACGGCATTTTTCCGCTTCAGCAGAATCTCAGTTGTAACCATGCACCGTGTATTTAACATTCAAGTCTTTCCCTATTCTACCAAGTTGGTTGCCCGTCGAGGGCATTTTCCCCCCTAGTTATAAGTATTGAAGACTCTAATTTATTTTATATATAAACCAGTATAGTATACATATAAATCTAGTAGCAAGTATATATAGCAAGGTTAACAAAAAAAATCACCCGAAATTTTAACAAAAAAAAATCACCCCACCCTGACTCACAGGAAAGTTGCAGAGACCCAATTTTTTTCTCGACATTACAGCCTGTTAGTTTGAGCCCCTAGGCCCTCTCCATGCGTTCAGGGCAGACCTTTAAGTGAGGGTACCCAAAAGTGACCTCAAAAACGTTCATGACCGAAGTTCGAATTTCGGCTGCTATTTACTAAGGGAAAACCCTAGACAACCCATACTGTACATATGACATGTCCTGACTGTGCGCTATCGATACATATATAGAAGTTCCCAGTCGGACCTCTGAGCCGTCTTGGGTGGGTGATTTTTTTTTGTTAAAATTTTAACAAATAAAAAATATTTTTATATTTTGTTACTGAAGTCAAACATACTAAGCGAAAAACTAACGTCAAAATCGAGCTCAGCACCTCGAAAACCCTTATAGAAGTTGTTTTGAGGTGCCTGACACTTCTGGGAGTCCAACCTGGTAACCAGCCGGCCTGACCGTCCGACGGTAAACGTGATCCCAGAAGTCAGTATAGACTACAGTTACCTAAAAACTAACCAGATAATTCGCCACTGGAAAACCCCTAGGCAAGTTTGTAGCCACTTCGGACGCCCAGTTGGACCTGGAGGTCCGGAAGGGTCCGGCAGGGGTCACGTGACCGTGGGTCATACCACCAACATACGAAGTTCTGAGTTTCTCTGCCAAAACGCCTGGAAATAGGTTATAATCACTCACAAACACGAAAAAACAACATTTTAGCCTTAAAACGGCATTTTAACCACAGACTTCATACTAACCTGCGGGGCCCATCAGTGACCACTAAGACTTCGGCGGGGTCAGTTGCCCGAGTTCGAACACCAGGTTGGTGGTTTTGGGTTCTAAATACGTTATTTAATGCGCTCTATCCAAAACTGATGAGAAAACAATGCTAGCTGCTCTCTGGGATCCGATCCGCCACTGATTTTTTTTTGTTAACGAGTGATTTTTTTTGTGAAACCGTTAACAAAAAAAATCACAAACTTTCGCCTACTGAAACTTACTGGTAGGTGGTAGAGCAGCGAAACTGGGGTGGTTTAAAGCTTAGCCCAAGACCTATCCATGGGTCCTCCCTCAAAGTAATCGATTTGGTTTAGTTTTGCGAAAGTTCCAGCCAAAAAACCAAATTTTGATTTTTTTTGTTAACCTTGCTATACAAGTCCGAGATGCGGGAAAAACCACAACGCCATATGACCTAGATAGGATTTTAATAGCCTATCTTAAAGAGTGTCCAAAACTACCCTAGATTCTGTATTATTGTAGCTCCCGCTGCCTCTCAGCAAATTTTTTGGGACTTTGGAAATTTTGGGGGATAGACAGGGTCAACTTTGGGGGTCACCCTGAACTACTGGAAAGACTTAACCCAAAACGGATTACAGTTTCACAGAGCATATGTCTGGAACGTCACGATGGTGTATGCAATTTAGCTCTAGTGCCTGTGATACGACCTGGGGGTGACCTAGACTCGGCGGGAAAAAACCCGTGTGCGGAAAAAACCCAAATTTCAAAATGAAATTTTTTTCTAACCATTAGCAGCAAAGGAAAAATTCATGCATTTCTTAGCTTAGAGCCTCCTGATTAATTTGGTATAGATTTTACCTAGGTTCAACCTTCTATTCCAGGTGGCCAAAGTCTGACATGGTGTCATTTCAAGCCAAATTTTTCAATTTCGTCAAAAATAGCAAATTTTTCACTAAAATAGGTGGCTTTAAATGTAATAAAAACACGTTTTCTATGTGATAGGATGCTAAAACTGCGGAAATTAAGCAAGTTTCAAAAATTACCAAAATTTGCCATGTTTAAAACGTGTTAAAACATACAAAATTTTCAAAAGTCAATTTGACAAATTTTTGCAAAAATATTGATATTTTTGATGCAGATGTCCTAAAAATGATCCGCTCTTTCGCTCTTAGTCAAAAATGTTCTGACATGCTTCCAGCAAAAATTTCGGCTGGGGGTTTTCCCGCCCATGGAGTTTTTCCCGCATTGGGTTTTTCCCATCGGTTTGGTCGAAAATTTTTCACCAACCGTAAGTGCTAGAGAGATGTTTCATTTTGAAGCTCTTTGCAAGGCCTCATGGTAATTATCGTCAGATTGCCGATTTGTCGCTTAATAAAAAAGTTCAGTCAAAATTCGAAAATTTGGGTTTTTATTTCCCGCAGCGCTATATACGAAAATATGTCGGTTTTCCAAATGTCTCTATATACGAAATGTAAGTATGCGGATTACGGAATGTCAGTATACGAAATTAACGGACACAGCTTTGTTTGCTCTGACTCGTTCTGCTTTGTTTGCTCTTTAGGAGCATTTTTGTTTAATATCTATAAACTACCAATTCTTGTATAACCTATTGAATTTTTGCACTTTGCTTCCAGGTTGGGATGTGGATTGATGCCGGAAGTCGCTTTGAGGACGATAAAAGCAACGGAGTTGCCCATTTTCTTGAACACATGGCTTTTAAAGTGAGTAGCAATGATAGCATAACAAAATCATCACCCAGGCTGACAAACTTCCTTGGACCTTCCTCTCAATTGAAATAGCCCAATTCCTAGTCACGTAACTAGATATATACGTAGCAAATCGAAAATCTAGATTTATACGCATTTATACGTATATCTGCCGCCGTATAGTGCCGCGATGGCCGAGTGGTAAGGTGTTCGACTAAAGATCTTACGGTCCTATGTTCGAACCCCCGCTGCCACAAGGCTTTCGCAAATCCCCTTGAGCAAGCGACTAAGCACATATCGGTTCGCCGTGGGCTCCAGCCAACTCAGCTGTCTATTCTTAACTGGTCGGTAAATGGGTGCCACTGCGGTGGGAAGGTAACAGAAGTCTGTGTTCTGGCGTAATGCCTAATGAAGGGCTGGCCCCCTTCCACAGATGTAGTCAACATTAGAGTTGTCGCTCCTGGCTTCGGGCTGTGAATCCGGAGATAAGCACCGGCACGCTATAACCTTCTGTAGGTTGGAGTTCTCTCCAGGGGTCACTTTACCTTTACTTTTACTTTTACCGTATATCTGCAAACTAAAGCCAAACCTGAATTCTACTATTCCCTTCAAAAACCTAGGTACAGATCTTGAAACTATAGAAACGAAATGTGGATTTGTAGGGTACACAAAAGCGAAGTCAGATGGAATTGGAAATTGAAGTTGAAAACATGGGCGCTCAATTGAATGCCTACACCTCCAGAGAACAGACGGTTTATTTTGCCAAATGCTTTGCCGAAGATTTAGAACATTGTTAGTTGCTAACACTTTCGTTTTGTCCGTTTTGTTTTTAGTGATGTGTCTGCTTGCATAAGATTAGTTTGCATCAGGATTCAGGTTTGGTGCTAGCTGATAAAACTATTACTATTACTGTTCTTTAAATATTCTACAATGCTAAATGTAAAGTGAGTGAGTAGCAATGGTTTTCGTGGGTGCCCGTCACTTTTTCATTTTCTTGTATTTATATAACTCTTCTTTGAAGGACAATTTTTATGGAAAACGCGCCTACTTGTTTGCTTCGCGAACCAGTGGGAACTAAAAAACATTATCAAAATAAACAAAATCACATGTTTCTAAAATTTAGAATTAGAAGTCATACTATCAGGTTTTTCCCGGAAAGACAATTCCTCGAGGGATCTGCATCACAGGGCTGCCGCGGTTCCTTTTTTCCTTTTTTTTCCTTTTTTTTCGAGGTCGTCCTTTTTTTTCCTTTTTTCTGCAAAAATTCCTTTTATTTCCTTTTTTTCAAAAATTTTCTGACAATTGACAAAAATGTGCCTAAAATTTAGTCTTACGGTATTAATTTCCAAAATTTTTCCGGCTTCGCCGGAATATTGTTTAACTTAATTTTTCAGTTTTATTATAGAATAGCTAAAGCTACATGCATTTTTACTAAATATGACTTACGAAGTTAGATTTATAGAAATTGTTGGACTTATTTTTTGTTTGCTTAAAGACAGGAGTTAAAATTTAATTTGTATATATATATATATATATATATATATATATATATATATATATATATATATATATATATACTCGATAGAACGTTTATATAATCTTGAGTAACACTAAACGTATATATATAGTATATAATTTTTCAACTTCTACGGGCTAAATTTTGTAGGCTCGACCTTTCCAAAATCCTAAGTGCGTCCCTGATTGAAGGTACAAATTTCTATAAATTCTATAAGTTTCTTAGGGGACTCCAGCCCCCCGATCTTGAGCTAATAGCATTTCTACTTTATTCTATTTCCATTCGTATATTATAAATTGCTTTCTTATTTTCGGTTACAAAGCTAAATTTTAGATATTAGTGGAATCTGGAGAAGGCTTATTTCTTCATTAAAAAGCGTTGATGGTTCCATAGCCGATTCAGTTTCTGAAGTGCTGTGCCCCCCCCCAAATCTCGCTGTTTTAACCCAGTTATAAGCTACTTCAAGCTCTAATAACCGAATTCTCGATGTGCGGGTTCATATATCTCGGATGAAATATTTTATACCAGGTCGCATTGCTTACGTAGCTTGTTTCTTTGCGTCAAAGTTAGATATTTAAAGGATAAATTCTCCAAAACCTGTTCTTAATGTGTTCTCAATTTAAACTTCAAATCTGTACGAAGCTAGATTGTATATAATTATACAAGAATTTAGGTCAAGTGCAGATAGCGCCTTCCTGTTTCCGATTCGAGGGTCGGAAATATTAAGATAAAAATACAAAAAGAGGTACAAAACCAACAAATTTCGCGCCTTCGGCGCGTATTTTCTGTTTTATAATAGCGTATTTACTGTGATCAAGAAGACGAAGCTTGAAACGCGTCCGCATTTGCATTTTATATAGCGTTTTGCTTAAATTCTCTTTGCTTAGAAACGTATGTAAATGTTTCAAACCTTGTGTGGCTGTTCAAAATGGAAAAAATTTAATTTTTTGCTCAGTAACGTTATTAATTTATGTCTGAAAATTCCTTTTATTTCCTATGTTTTGTCGGACAAATTCCTTTTTTTTCCTTTTTTTCGGGTGCAAATTCCTTTTATTTCCTTTTTTCTGAGAAAGGTCGCTCGGCAGCCCTGGCATCATTATAAGGCGTCAGAAAACTTAGGGTTAGCCTCGTTTATTAAATGTATATAATTCGTGATATCCCAAACAAGTCAAAAGTTCTGGTCCCCTTAATTGTGCATTTATCCGCTAAAAGATTTTCAGCCATTTTTGGTTGGAAGTTATTTGTATTTACAAGGTAAAGTAGCATAATGTGGGTATATATTGGTTGGAAATATTCTTTCTTTCTTTGGAATTATGGTTCTTCGAAAGTCTCAGTACTGAGAGCTCGAAATAGTCCCGAATGTTGTTAATTGTTAATTTTATAGCTGTCGAAATTCTGTCTGATATTCTACTGAACAGCAAGTATGGGAAATCAGAAATTGAGCGAGAACGAGCGGTTATTTTAAGAGAAATGCAGGTACAGATAAACAGCATATATATGCCTTTCTTTTATTTGTATATATAAACTGTGCTTTTAACTGTTGGTAGGATTCAGCTGATGCGACAACAGATATATAGACTCATGCATGCCTGTAAAACTGTTTTTTTTTCGCTTAAAAGCAATTTTTGGCGTAAAATGTTTAAAATTATAAATTTCCGCTTTGTTGTTCTAAAGGGATTTACTTATTGCGTTGCAGGAAGTTGAACAAAATTTGCAGGAAGTTGTCTTCGATATCCTGCATTTGAAGGCTTTTGAAGGTTCTCCCCTGCATCGCACAATCCTGGGACCTGAAGAGAATATCAGGTGTGGGTCGCTACAAGAAAAATACTTTAGCTTACTTTAATTGCTTTTTGCACTTTGCTTAGGCATTTTATTTATTAGTACATACGTAATGTATGTAGAGAATACTTGCATGGAGGCTTCTTATTGGTTTGTCCCTGCTGTCCCTGTAAATGTTTGTAAAAATTGGTGTGTCCCTGTAAATGGATGTTAGAAAACCGTTTTGATCACTATGTCTTGGAGCCTACACATAGTGCGAGGAATATATTGGATTTAGTTTTCTGCAATCATACAGCATTTATTACTGATGGTATTATAGGGCGACCATTTAGCTCTTTGGACCATGTCAAAATTCGCGGTCAACTTGGTATATTTTAAACAGTAAACAGTTTTCCAAGATCGTTTAATTTTAGAAAAAGCTAATATTGGTGGCATTAAAACTTTTTTTGAAAATACAAATTGGCATCCAATCAGTGTCGCATCCAGAGTTTTCTGACATGTGGGGTGGCGCCAATGTTGAAATTTTTCGTTTTATTTATGGGTTTCTACACGCATTTTACGCGCTTTGAGAACAAGCATGTAGTATAATAGTTGGTTTCATTGATTGAGGTAGGTAAATAGAACTAATCATTCGTAGACCAAAGCAGGGGTTTGTAGGGTGCAGCCCCCCCAGAAGTTGAGAAATTTTTGCATTTTAGTCACGAAAGCAACTTTTTTGGGTCACTTTTTGCTGTTTCAAAGGATCGTACCAAGAGTACATAATGATAAGAGTATGACAAGCGTCACACTCTATGCAGTGAAGGGCAAAACTATGCTGACCCCCCTACGAATTGACCCCTTCTCACTCGCCCCTATATGGGTACACAGTTCCAAACGGGGGTCGCTCACTCGAATATTTTCTCACTTCCGTATATCCGCCTATTTTACGTTTTCACACACACACACACACACACACACACACACACACACACACACACACACACACACACACACACACACACACACACACACACACACACACACACACACACACACACACACACCCACACACACACACCCACGCGCTCACACACACACACACACACGCGCACACACACGCACACACACACACGCACA
>JASAND010009322.1:0-177766 GCA_030248195.1 Trissonchulus latispiculum | reverse complement strand
TGACTGCTGAATTTCTATAGTCGTTGATTTTTCCGTTCCTTTTTTAATTTTAAACTATTAGGACTCTGATTAGATTGTAAGCAAAACGTTTTTATTCCTCTGCACACAGAGACATTGGGTCACGTTTGAGCTTACATCTTAAAAGTTGATGTGTATTAAAAGATCTTGAAGAATCAATAAATTGGAGTTGTTCAATTTAAACTTCCGCTTTCAATTCCTTTTTCACTTTTTACTTGTCAATTGCACATGAAAATGAACCAGAGTGAATGGAAATGCTTGGCTTTAGATTTATAGCTGAAGGTAAAAAAGTGTAATTAATTTTTAAGCAACTGCTTCTGGATAAAAAATTGACAAAAATTGCTGGTCCGACTGTTGGTAAACGAGTCATTTTTTGTGAAAAATTGACTCTGCCAGGCAACCTTTCAAAGAAATAAAGTCTAATTTGGAAGCTCTATTTTTTGGAAACAGAAATGCATTACACATAAAAAATCTGTTAATGCTTACGGTAGTTTTATGACTTTTAATTTTTATTCTGAATGAAATTGATTTCACCTGAATGTGAACACTAACATAAGTACATACCCAGAGACGAGGTGAAAAACCCTATAGTGCCCAACAAACACTATTCAGGAAGAGACATACACACCTTGAGCATAAAATTGTAACACTTTTAGCTATTTAAGCTATTCGTTAATTATTAAAAATGTGTCGTCATTTGAGAGGTATCGTTTCTATTGACATAGTTTGGACCCTGATTGCCAAAAAATGTGAAAAATGGAAAAAAGGAAAATTTTAAAAAAAATATGTCAAATTTGTAATAATGTTACCTAACCAATTGTCACAACTTTATTAAATTAAATTAATTAATTTAAATTAATTAATCTCAAATTAATAATTTGTAATACTTTCTGCTCAAGCAGAAGCTCAAGCAGAAATTATAGGTATGATTCTCAGTATAAATTATAATTATTATTCTCAGTAGCCTACTGAAACTGAAAGTGGTGGTTACTGAAACAACACTAATCCGCACGTATTAATAGTTAACCTTAAATATTGATGTCTCTTTAGCATACATGTGCGGGGGGGGCTGTTTCACCCCTCACACCTGGAACTCAACCCCAAAGGTGGGGGGAAGTCCCCCTTCAAGGAACCGCATTTTCCGGAACAATCCGGTCTTTTGGCGGCCTAGCCCGCTGGTTAAACCCACTCCTCCCCTCCAAATACCAAGAGTACTGCCTCCTACATGTGCCTGCTCTTTAGCATATCAATTTGTGACGAATTTGCTTTGTCAAATGTGGAGGAGGAATGGAAATTTGAAGTAAAACTTAATCTAAGCTTTGTAAATGTAGGCTTATATATCCAAATTCCCTTTTGTAAATTTAGGTATATTTCCCGTAAGTACGTAAGTTTTTATTAATTCAATTTATCAATATGTGCCAAATATCTACCTAGGACTTTTAAGCATTTCACCTGATCTTCGAAAGGTTGAAATCAGTGTCATAAATTAAGGCGCAATTATACTAATCTAGCATCGTCAAATCTACAATACGTTCGCACATACGACTAATGTTATTTTGCCCATTAGCTTCTGAGCTAATTTTATCCCTCAGAAGACGTGCGTGGAAATTGTGACAAATGTTTGAACTGAAATTTAATTGAGTTGAATGCCGGAAGCATAAAGACTCATCTTCATAAATTTATATGTATATATTTATTTTATGTATATACAGCGGCATTTCCTATTGTAACAAACTACTAGTTGTAATTTCAGTTTGAATAGAGTCCATTACGTCAAGCTTTCGCCAAAATTAAGTGTTGCAAAAATTTAGTTGTTATTCATTTTTCTTCACACCTTTGCAACATCAAAGAAAGCCGCTCTGAGTACCGGAATGACTACAACAGTAACATTTTTTAAAGATTTTTTAAAGCCGACAGGCAAGGCAGCCACAATGAATAAGAAAGAAGGAAAAATCATGTACCACTAGAACAGTTTTTCCTAGAAATAAAAGTCATCCCATAAATGGTAGAAAGATGACTAAAGCAAAAAAGCTTGGTTGGGAAAAATGACAAATAAATTGTAATTGACAAAATCATGGTAAAAGAATAAATTGATCCTGTAATTTGATATTAATGTTTTAATGAATGAATGACTGAGTGTGAATATTGATTTGTATTAACAGTCTTGTAATAATTGATTAAATTATGGAATTTGAACTTTATAGCACTACCGCAGTGGAGTAAAAATAATTATTTTATTCTATTCTTTTTCTTTTGTTTTCTCATTTATTTTGTGAACCATTTACAGATTTTACAATTCTAGATTTCAGCTAAAAGATTATTGCTATTTTCTATCAAATAGAAACGCAGAATTTGTATGTTGAAGAATGGTTGTGGTACTCTTAAGTTCTGACTGGTTAAAAAACAGCCAATCAGAGACCAGGCTCAATTCTTATTGGTTGGTTCCTCACTGGTTGAATGATTTAGATGAACTAAATTCGGGGTCTGTCTAAAAAGCGGAAACGGAAACGGAAATGGAAACGGAATCGGGGTCTAAAAACGGAAATAAAAGCGGAAACACGGTCTAAAAAGCGGAAACGGAAACGGAAAACGAGTCTAAAAGTCGGAAACGGAATCAGAGTCCAAAAAGAGTAACAGCATGTGGAAACTGCTCAAACATGTGATTAAATAAATAGAATTACGGCCTAGAGTTTTTGGAATCAAAAACCAAATGCTAAAAGCCTGAATTGAATAACTTGTAATGAATTGTAATTGAATAAACAAATAAATAGTTAAGTAAACGTCGTCGACAGTTTTCAGGGTCCGTGTCGATTACTAATTCATTATCCCAGCACCGCTTTCAATTGCCAACCATTTCCAGGTGAAATCGAATATTAGCTCTGTGTATAAAGTTCTGTTTGTCCAAAAAGTAATTTTTACTAGTAAATTGTAGTCAGACTTCGGTAAAAAGTAAAAAGAAGATAAGTTTAGAAATGGTTGCCGTTAATAGGCCAGTTGGGATGGGATAATCTTTCCATCGCAGATATATTCGATTTAAACCCATTTATGGATTGATTTTGTATCCTGCAATAAAATCTTTTAAATGCGAAGAAATTAAAATTTCCCAATTCAATCTTTATTTCTGATATTTCTTTTGATTAGTCTTACATGTTTAATAAAATCATTTAATTTAATAAGTTTGTCCCATCCATTATTACCCATTAAGTGTCTAAACATTTGTTCGATTATGGCCAGGTTTCTCCAGATATATATTTTTCGAGTTATTATACATTCATTTTGTATGAAATTTGCCTTAATCAAAGCACTGCAAGTTTACTATACGCGTAACACGTTGCTGGCAGATTGCCGACGAAATAACGTTTTTCACTGGATGCTCAAATTGTAACACAGCGCCGTCTAGCGAGAGAAATATCTGAAACACACTAAACGTTTCCGCTTCCGCTTTTTAGACTATTTTTCCGTTTCCGCATTTTAGACATATTTTGGATTCCGCTTTTTAGACTAAATTCCGTTTCCGCATTTTAGACCAGGTTTCCGTTTTCATTTCCGCTTTTTAGACCCAGTTTCCGCTTACATTTCCGTTTCCGTTTCCGCTTTTTAGACAGACCCCTTAATTGGTCGCTGAGGGCAGATTTCTGGCAGGAATTTTAAATTAACCAGTTCAGGCTGAAATTTTTCAAAATTGTTTTCCGAGCATTTTCTATTCCATATCATTTCAGTATTTCATTGACACCTTTGAATAAAAGAAGCAGGTAATATTGACCAAGGTTCTCAAATTTCAAAGAAAGCTGAAAGATTATTCCTTTCTAAATAAACATTGAACCTTCAGCTTTAGCTTAATTTTAGTTACCAAATAACAACTTTATAGCTGTCATTACGGAATCTTAAAATTTCTCAAACAGGGAAGCTTTAAGGAAAAGATTTGAGATCATGTACAATGATTTTAGTAAAATCTAACCAAACGGGGAAGCTAACAATTGCATTTAAATTTAACTATGTAAGGAGCTACCTCATTGTGCTTGAAAATATTATAGATCCGAGAATTAATTAAGCATTAATGCTAATTTTGAGGGGGATTCCTGTAACAATTTAGTCAAATGTTTTGATCACCCTGGTTGGAGAGCTAACCGCTAACCCTTCATCAAGAATACTGCTTTATAGATCCAAGACAAAGTCAGACCTAAACTGTAAATTCACGCCTTTTCAAGCAAAGCGGTTTTCAGAAAACGATTTCAAGTATCCACATTTCTGTTATTTTGACTGGCTAAGTTTTACATTAGTTTACCACTTAGTTGCCCTATTCAGCGCTGCCCCCTTTTCGGTTTAATTTTTTGCATCCAGCTTCCGATTTTTGATGGGTTCGGTTTCGGTGCCCGACTCCCTCCTACATAATCCGTTTCAATGTAGGGTAACCTTGGCGTAGACACAGCATGTGGTGTCAGTGACTGAAGACCTCTTACCTAAAACAAACAAGTACCAGGAAATGCTAACAGTCGATCCGATAGATTTGAAAGTAAAGAATTGGTCCAGCCGGGGATCGAACCACGTCCTTTCAGCTTCAAAGGGAAGTTTGTCAATCACTACACCAATTAACATATCCATTAACATTCCACTGAATTGTTAATTTCTTGTTTTCGGTCATTTTGCCTAATATCTGTTCTGTTATTTACTACTTCTTCTGTTTGTACAAATTTGTGATTAGCTTAATTGAATGCTTTCCTTTTTTACCATATTTTAGAGAGAATCTGAAGTTGATAGCAACACGTCTTTGTCGGTTCAAGAATCAAACAGAACTCAGGATAAGAATTATGATTATGGTAAATTTGGAGGGCATCAGCTAATAATTTGGATATATACGTTGTCTAAGGAACAGTTTTTGCCAGTTTTCAAAACGGGTATGACTGCCTTTGGTTAGAAGCATAAAATTTGCATGATGAGCTCATTAGAGCATTTGTCTTTGACACTATTTAAAATCTAGTTGTGCAAATAGGTGAAGGCTTCGTAACGTCAAAAGAAATTGGTGCCACGGCTGGGGTAGAGCCTCGCTTTGATACAACATCAGATCCCTGCCCTGATCCTGTGACAGCTGCCTTAGAATGGGTGGATAAGGTGCTATTTCGCAGTGAGTGTGCAGAGTCGATTGCTTATTGTCTTGATATGGGGATTCTTGGATTGGCCAGTTGGCTAACCACTGGCTCAGGCTCATTTGTCCTTGACAGTGACCGAAGAAACTCTTTACGAAACTTGCTGGAGAAAATCAAATAGGCATAGAAATTGCAGCAATGGGCACAGATATTGCTCATCACATTCAGCAAATTCAAAATCAGAGCTAGCCAACGTAGGCGTAAGTTTCGATTGGCATTGTCTTCGCTCATAAGTGCTGCATTGTAGAGACTGGAAGATACCGTGTATGTTTTTAAGATTTCAGTTGTAAAGAAAACGATTGTGTTAACTATTGTGAATTATTTCGGTCAGTCTAAGCGTATTTTCATCTGAAATTATAAAAGTGTACTGCCAACTTCACGATAAATTCATATTTTGTCATTTTCAATTGAATTTCTAAAATGTAATGCTAAATTCATGAACGGTCAAACTAAATTATTTTCAAATCGTTACTTCTGTGTGTAGGCCCACGGTCGGACTAGCTAATTGTCACAATCATTCAAAATTGAGCGCGCAAGTCAGTTAGGTGTGAACTCTCATCAAAGGCGGTCGGGTCTTTTGTACTACTTTTACGCTCCGCTGGGTTCAAATTATTGTGGCGCCGCCTGACCCTTATCTATTGTGTGGGGGATTTCTCTTCTCAGGTTTGTACGGTCTTGTGTTCTTTGTCTTAAATTTTGTTCTGGTGCCTTCGCTTCTTATTACTTTTGAAATTTGTAGTTAATTTGTGATTTCTTTGAATTGTTTTGGCCTAATTTCGCTGCTAAAGTAAACTCGTTCATTTGTTAAAGTAAATTCGTATTTTTAGTTAGATCGTCTTTCTTTGCTGTAGGCTAGGGTAATCTGACGTTAGGTGTCTTGGCATGCGCACACTCAGAGAACCTTTGCAATCTTCAAGTTTTCCAGAAATTCGCTTGTCGGGGGTAACGCTCTCAGAGCGTACTTTCTACAAGTTTATTTCTGTGATTTAAATTCGTTTGTTCAGAGATCGTTTAGTCCAAATCTCTACACTATGATTGGAATTGCTAGGCACAACTGAGGCAGACATAAACTGGCGATCCTGTTTCCAAGTCTTGACAGCGCTGACATGCAGATTCTCTAAATTAGACATCTTTCCATAAAATCCCCAAATTACTGCTCCCGTTAGGATGGCAATGCATATGCTTTTAGTTATTTCCAAAACATAGCGGGCTTTTTGAAATACCACAAACCCAAAACTTGCTCCATAATCTGAATAATTCCAAACATAGGAAATATTGTCCGTATGAAAAAGACTGATACCCATAAAAGTCAGGTAAGTACCAGTTTCCAAGAATTATGCAACATCCACTCAACGTGTTAGCCATCTTTGGTGTACTAAAGCGGTGGAAAAGGGTGGGAACATTTAATGCGATACATCTTTCTAATGTTGCGACTAGTGTTAGTAAATCGGCGATGGAATTTAAGCTGTTTCCAACGGCATAAGTTATGCGATATCTCAAGAAGCTCCATATGTAGCTTGTATTGAATACTTCGATAAGTAGTTCGGCCAATCCTGTATCCAGATAAAAGAACATATGAGGAATTTCAACCAATGCTACCGCACGGTGATACTTGAACCCGGTTGCCTAAGAAAACAAATGACTACAGACAAATTCAGCGGTTTCAAAGAGCGATGGCTTTCTTTTTCTCTCTTCGCTAAAACCCTGACGCTTCGAAGCAGTCAGTACTCTGTCCCCATACCGCTGATTAATGGTAAGCTAATTAAGATGGTATCCTTTGGTGCAGGGCTTTTGAAGCTCTTTGCAGCATTTGTAGATAGTAGGAAATCTTTACAGAAGTTTCTAACGAGAGTGAAATAATTTACACCGAACAAAAAATTAGCGGAATAACGTTATTAGGAATCGATGAGGGACAAGCAAATTGGCGACGTAACTTCATTTACTTTGCATTGCTGTCTGTAAAGTGCTCCGACCAGAATATGTGAATGCTTCCTGATTCTTTCATGGGAGCGAGGGCGTAGTTACAGCATACCCCCTCTCCGTTTGGTGATTCCGCGTCGCAAAGAAGAAGGGTAGCTACGTAGCTACACTTTCCTTACATCATAGCTAAGTCTTGCACTCATGCATGTACTTCACAAGATGGATTTATCAAAACTACCTACATGTCTGAGGATAGAGTTGTACTTAGTAAATGTTACAGGGACAGAAGCCCCTGCAGTGCGTTAGTTTCCTTTTTCACTTATGGCGGGTCGCCTTTGGTCAAAATCGATTATCACTGTTTTCGCTCATTTTTGGACACAATATAAGCACATATGTTGTCAAAAAACAAGGCAAAATATGAGCGTTCGAAACCAAACGTTGACAGAGATATTCAGGTTCAAAGTTGGAAAACTTGAAAATCTGTGATATGCCCCTAAAGGTCATGTGGAGACAGTACGGCAGCAAAATTGGGGTTGACCAATATGGCATATTAATATTGTTGGTTGGCTAATATTTCAGTGCTAAAACGAATGCGGCATACTCAATCGTTCAATCGTGCAATTGCTCTTCAATAGCTATCGAATGATATCCAATTTGACTATATTTTGGAAATTTCAAAAATTATCAATTTTGATCCAAACGCAATCACAGAGTTGGAAGTGGACAAGATTTTCAGTGTCCACGTCCACGTTTGTCCACGCAGGTCTTGTCCACGTCCGCCCGCACATGCCCGCATGTGCACGCTTCTAAATTTTGTCCACCAGTGCCCGCGTATCAAAACAAGTTTTTTTAGTAATCCTCGTTTTAATTCGAAATTAGAGCCAGGATTTTACGGTTTTGCTTTTTAGTGTGTTTTTTAAGTTGGTGTTCTCTCTGGAAAATTACTTTTTTGCAGTATAAACACGTTTTTATGGGGTTTTGTAGCATTCAATACCATATGTAGTACATTGCTTTCGTCTGTTCCGGAGAAAGAAACAACATGTATTGCTTTTCGCTTCGCACACAATGATATTTCATCCAAAATACGGAACGTCAATATTGTACATCAAAGTCCAAAATGTCCAATGGCGGGAGATCTGGGGAGCGGGGCCTTGGCTTCCATACGTTGGTGAGAATTTTCAAGAATTCCGAAAAATCAGGTCAGAAATCTTGTAGTTTTCCGAAGTAAGAAGATATTATATACACTCAAAATTGGCAGAGATAAAAATGTACATAGAAGCCAAAACACATGTCTAAATTTACGAGTATATATGATGGAATTTTAAAATGTAATGGTAAATGATTGCTTTAAGTAAGAAACGCTGGTATTGGCAACGCTGAGTCGAAATCAAACAGAAGTTACACGTGGATGAAGTCATTGCGCCGAAGGCAAAAGTTTTTTTGAAATAACTTAAAACTTCACTAAATAAGAATTTGCTTTCTCAGCTAAAAATTTAGTGTTTTTAAATTTTTGTACTTTTAAAAAGTGAGAAAAACAAAAACCCAAAGGTTAGATTTTCAATAAAACTTGACGACAGGTTCTTTTAGATGAGTGGCAGGTGTCCGCAATTTTGTATTGGAATTTTTCCCATTCAGGGGAGGCCCTGCAATAACAAAAATTCCCTGAAATAAAATTGGATTTCAAACTTTTAATTCGTGTTATTGAAATGTCAATAAAATTTAAACAATGTTTGTTAGAAAACAACAACGACAGGAACGTCGTCCAACTAGACAACGGGAAAATTGCAAAACCCCGTTTCATTTTTCCCTTCTAGGACGGGTTTCTTAGCAGGATTTATTTTAGCTTTTTACTAGCCTGCTTTCGTCACAAGTTCCTTGCTGCTATTACTGTATCCTAAACCACATATACGTGCAAGTGTTGCTGCAAATATGCTTCTATGTATGCCCTGCTGCTGTTACTGTATATAAAGGCTCCAGTTTGCTTTAGAGAAGTGACGTTAGCTAGGAAAAAACTAGACGGGAAAACATTGCAGGTGGACGGGATTTTTGAGAAAAATTTCCCGAGGGTTTTCTAATGGGAACCCGTCTACAATTTGGACGACGTTCCATAACAAAAAAGCAATTTTTGAACATGGATTTCTCGAAGTGCGGCAAAGCTAACGAAAAGGACCAGTTCAGGCTTCAAAAGAAACGTCTTCCCGAGGGCTATTTTTTCTGAAATCGTTTAATAATTAAGTATCAGCTTAAGATTTTGAGAAAAATGTAAATTTTGACTGATTTAGATAAACATTTTGAAGTTTTTTTTTTTTAACATAAACAAACAAAAAAGCAAAACAACATATAACAACCAACGCCACCCGCCCCCCCCCCCCCTAATTAACTTATTTTAACTAAGTAACAACAAAAAGATAACTAACGCTTTATTTTATTTTAGATTTTTTTCTTTTCACTTTTTTCACACCCAACCAAAAAAAACAAAAATAAAATTTCTATTTCCCCGTAGTCTATATAACAAATTAAAAAAAAAACAATATTAATTTAATTTTCAGTTCGGCAGGCCCACCCAAACAAGCTACCTCCACCAACCCCCCCCAACCCCCCACCAAAAAAAGTAAATAAAAAAAACCAACAGGCTCCCCCCCTTTTAAAAATTTCCCCCCGCGTCTCTTATGTGTTCTTCAGTCCCCGCGGGGGCTCCTTGTTAAACCCCCACTCCTGAGGGAGTTCCGTATATTAATAAGTTCATTTGCAGTTCCTGAGGGAGCTCCGTTTGAGTTAACCAGTGTTACATTGGTGTCAGAAGTGGGATTCTGCGTCCGTCCAGTCAACGTGCATGCAACGGACCCCACCCAGAACTCGGAAGACAACAGCAGCAGCAACAGCAGCACCAGCTTCAACTTCAGCCCAGTCTACTAGACCTACGGATCCACAAGCTTCGAGCAGCGACGCCTCCGTGAATCCACAACAACCACAATCAACCCAATCTTCAGCAGCAGCAGTGCCTGACACGGCCCAGTCAAAAGCTTCCTCGGATACCCGCCTCTTGTCCCCAGAAGAAATCCAAAACCACCTGCGTCAGCAAGCCTACCAGATCCATCAGGACCGAACAAATATCAGCAGCCTCAGTTCCAGCCTCTCCTCCCTTGAAAGCCGTCTCACCGCCCTTGACAGCGGACTAGACCAGCGATTGCAACAAGTCGGCGCTGACCTCCGCCGAGTCCAATCAGACCTCAGTGTAGTGGACCCTAACTTCCTCGCACAACTGCGACAAAGGAATCCTATAACACAGCTTGACTCTCTGCGTCAAGCCGTTGATCAGCTAACCCAGCAACCTCAGATTCATCACCCTCAGATTCCAAACCTCCCTCAGTTACCCATGGCTGCAGGAAGCTTCACGCTACCCAAGGACGCCCTTACAGTTTTCTCCGGCAAGCCGGATGAACAGATAAAGGACTGGTTCCGTACATTCGATTTTGTTACGGATGCCCAAAATTGCGACGATGCCATGAAGGCTAAGCTGGTACCCGTCTTCATGAGAAAACAGGCCGGGAAGAAATACGAAGACCTGGACCCGGCCGTGAAGACAGACTATCCCCAGCTCAAGGCTGAGCTGATTAAGAAGCTGGAAAGAAAAGAAGCGGAAATGTTGGCCAGTCTCAGTCTTGCCTCCCGTCAGCAGAAGCCCAACGAAGCCGTCGCAGACTTTGCCTGGCATATCCAACAGCTGGCTGATGACGGCTATCCGGACATGACCTCAGCAGCCAAAGACATTCTGGTCTTCAGAAGTTTCCTACAGAATCTGCACCCCTACTACAAGAGAGCACTCCTGCCTCTGAACCCTCAGAATTTCCAGGATGCCGTACAGAAGGCACAGCAGCTGGAGGCACTGGAAGCTATGCATCCCCAGTATCCCTATCAGACAGCACCTCCGGTGCCATACCTGAACGATTTGCCTCGACAGTTTAATGTCGGTGCTGTGAATAGTCAGCCAGCTGCAGGTCCCACACCTTTGTTGCCAGCGGCTACAGTGTTGAATTCTTCTGCTGGTATCTTAAATCTGCAGAAAACCGTCGAGCAACTCCAAGAGCAAATGTCGCAGCTCTCTCGTCAGATGTCTCAACAAAGATTTGAACCGCCTCGTCGGAGCAACGGAAACGGTCAACGAAGAGACTTCGGACCCCGTCAGTTCACTACGGACTCCCGTCCGATCTGTCAGTACTGTGGAAGGCCCGGTCACTATGCTGCAGCCTGTAGACAAAGGCAGGCGCAAGTCCAAGAAATGCATCAGACGTCTAGGCAAGATGGAGGAAACCGATCCTATGACGGGCCCCGAAACGGCAACTCTCGACCAGGAATTTTCCGGATGAGTCCGCCTGGTAATTCTTCAGCTCCAGTTCGCCGAAGGGTGAATTTGATTACGCAGGCTCCCCAGCCTGCTCAGCAAGCTGCCATGTGCAACCCTTGGAATGAAGAACGGGAACGGCTCGTTTCTGAACTCCAGCGGGAACGAGAAATGAACCAGGTTTTGACCGAGCAGAACAAACGACTGGTTGCTCAAATCACTGACGATAGTTCACCTTCCTTAAGCCAATCAGCTTGTGCTAGCATCAGCACATCTGCCACTGCAAGTGAAGGTTGGTCCATGAAGCCAGATCCTCCGAGAAGGGGAGCTACCTCAAAGTTCTCTACCCTGGGAACCCTGCTCTTCTTTTCCCTCTTCTTGGGTGTTTTCCTGGGCACTGTCCAGGCAGGTAACGCCCTCATCGCGCCTGAACACCCTATGCTTTGCATGTCCGATGAAGGCAAGTCTTTTTGGAAACTACCTGAACCACTACAGTGCTATGTGTCGTTCACCGACCCTGACTCTCAACCACTGGCCACAGACGTTTTGCTCTATAAACGCAATTACGTTCAGTACAAGTCAAAGACCTATAAATGCACGAAGGTGAAGCAAGAAAAAGACGTGAAGACATATTTCTTTGGTACTCATCACGTAGAATTGGATAAAAAGGTTAACATCCGTGTAGATGCAGATGAGTGCTACAGCATGAAGGAATGGCACAAGTGCTCGGAGGGCCCTCTCGCAAAGATTGGTGACCTCTACGAGACAAACAAACAATTAGACTGGTGGTATCCTGGAGGAGGCATCAATTGCTGTTACTACAAACATTTCGAAATCACCAACTGCTTCTTGCACGAAGCTTATGTGTACAAACGACATCACACACAACAAATGGAGAGCACTGCAGGTGATGTCAGTCACTGTGACTATTCTTCGGGTGCATGCCAGCTGAAAGATGGAACCTACCTGCTTTGGGATGTAAATCAGGATGAAGGCTGTGAGTTCCTTCCTTGGAAACCTCTTCCGGGGCATCAATGGGATGAGAATTGGCTCTCGGAAGATGGAAATCTAGCTCTGACCTTCCGTAAAGGTTGGGTAACTAAGGACTGCGAGGGTAAGGAACTACATGTCAGCGATCAAGGAATCCCTTTCCGCATTCTTGGTCAGAAGCTGTATTGGGCACATCGAGCGAAGACTGTCCGACAAAAACGACAAGCCAATGAAGCCAGAGCTACCTCTGCTCCAGCCATCAGTCCTGACCAGGAAGCCGAGATACAACGCTACTTAGCCAAGGCAGGAAAACCAATCTTGAGAAGCTGGGCAGAAAAGAATGGGATTGTTACTACAGATATCCTTGCCTCATCACTCCAAGCAATAACGTTGAAGGAGAGTAGTAACATCCGTTTTGCATTCGCCCATGCCCTTGGTGCTGTCTGCAAGA
This sequence comes from Trissonchulus latispiculum, assembly GCA_030248195.1. NCBI lineage: Eukaryota > Metazoa > Nematoda > Enoplea > Enoplida > Ironidae > Trissonchulus > Trissonchulus latispiculum. The sequence continues at coordinate 164,901 of JASAND010009322.1, read as the reverse complement.
TGGCAGCTAATACCTTGGAAATTCTAAAGGCCGATCTTCTGGCTAATCCAACTTTGACCGTGAGAGCAGTTCTCCAGCGTCCAAATGTCTATGCCAGAGCAGGTGGCATGGCAGTTGAAGTCTGGCCCTGTCAAAGCCTAGAACCTGGAAACTATTGGTTAGCTGCCATGAATGAAACATGTACAAAGGAAATCCCTATCAAATTCCGCTACCATGGCGAAGAGCACCTAGGCTACATGGACGTAGTCACAAACATCGTCCAGACTCATGGTTTGCCCGCTGAGTGCAGCCATAGCAAAGAAATTCCATTTCGATTGCAGAACAAGACCTTGCTCTACAAGCCCGACGGTACCTATTCTGAATTGAGAGACATACCAGAACTCCGAATTTTCGACTGGAACTACACGTCCTCCTGGACGTTTGAACCTACCATCTTTCACCAAATTGTCATGTACAATTGGTCAGATTTGCAGACTCAGATCACCTTGAATGAACTACTTGGGGAGCTCAACTTCCAACGGAAAATTCTGGATTCACTAGGAATGAAGGAGAGGTATAATACTTCGACACGAGTAGGAACTCAGAACTTCATTGCCAATATCATGGACGAAGGGTATTTTGGATTCTTATATGGCCTATCACTGAATTGGTTCCAAATTTGGACCTTTCTGTGTTGTTTCTACATCACTCTGGGTTTTCTTCTGGCACATTGTTTTCCAAACGGAGTCGAAGTTGCTGGAATGTTGAATGTGACGCGCTTGTGGACTCCACTGCGTGCTTATTTGGCTAATTTGAACAGACGGTGGCAACAAGCGAATTTCCGATCAAGCCGCTCGTCCAGACGGTCACGACCAAATACGCCTGGTACTATGAACGTTGATCCTGAATCGGGCCTTGTCAGCATGGACGATCCTGCAGATTCCGCCACTCTGGACAGACTACTACATGAAGATGCTGCTAGCTTAACATCTGAGACCACCTCTAAAAGACCTAAGCTTACCCAAGCCGAAATTCCTATGGTCAATCTTGCCACATTACCAAGAGAACCACCTTCGTCGTTCTCTGGAAGACTGGACGCCATACCAGAAAGTTCTGAACATTCTTTCAGTACCTTCAGAGTACCTCCTCCTCCTCCTCCAGCTAGATCGACCACACGAGCTAAACGATCACTACAACGAGAAGAAGCAGTGTATTCAGGTGGAGTCAATGCTATCTCTAGTAGTGGACCTCCACTAGCAGCTCTTACCAATGTCGCATTGCAGATTGAAACTCTACCTGTCCATGGTTTATTGGATACTGGCAGTGAACTCACCATCATCCACAAGGATCTTCTTGAACAGCTTCCTTTAGCAGTTAATAATACTTTCATGACGAAGTCAGTCACCGCCACTTCAGTAACGGGCCAACGAATACCGATAATAGGAGCTGTCAAAGCTACCATACATCTGGGAAAAGCTAGTTTCGAACAGGAACTCTTTGTCACAACATCCATGACGCATTCAATGATCCTTGGCCTAGACTTGCTCCGAAGGTTCAAGACTGTGGAAGTAGACTTCATCAAACGAAGAGTGAAACTTGGTGATCAATATCTACGACTGACCCGTGAAAAGGGAGTTCCAGAAATAATGGTACTGGAAAAACTTACTGTTCCGCCTCGGTGTGAAATGATGATTCCATGTGCCTATTTGAGAAATGGGTTTGACGGCTCGGGAATTTTTGAACCGCATGTGGAAAATCTAGGAAAAATGAATCTGTATGCTGCAAGAGCATTGCTCCCTTCAATTGCTCATGGATCGACTATAGCCATCAAAGTGCTAAATCCTACACACCAGCCAGTCCCTGTGTATGCCAATACTGTGCTAGGAACAGTGGAAGAATATCAGGGAATCAACAACGAAGAAGTAGGCTATAGAGTAAATAGCTTGACGACGAATCCTACACCGTCTGAACCTAAGACTGCAAGTTGGATTGAAGAGCAGTTGGATCTGAGCAACACAGATTTGACGCCGGAACAGAAGAAAGAACTGATTAACATCCTCCTGCAGTTTGAAGATCGTTTTGTTGGACCCGACGGTGAACTTGGAAGAACAGATTGGGTGGAGCATACGATAGACACTGGTGACGCAAGACCCATCAAGCAACAGCCGTACAGAATACCTGTTGCTCAAAGACGTGTGGTAAAGGAACACATTGATAAAATGCTCAGTCAATTAGTCATCAAGCCGAGTTACAGTCCATGGTCATCACCCATCGTACTGGTCGCGAAGAAAGACGGAACCCTCCGTTTCTGTGTGGACTCCCGGAAACTGAACGCAATCACCAAAATGGACGTTTTCCCACTGAAACGGATTAACGAAATTCTGGATGCTCTCGGAGGTGCTAGATATTTCACTACTCTTGACATGGCTAGTGGCTACTGGCAGATCCAAATGGCGGATAAAGATGCAGAGAAAACGGCATTCACCACCTTGTACGGCCTGTACGAGTTTACTGTTATGCCATTTGGGCTTTGCAACGCTCCAGCTACATTTCAACGCCTAGTTGACATTGTGCTCTCAGGTCTCCAATGGCATAATTGTCTGGCCTACATAGATGATATCGTTGTGTTTTCTCGTACATTCGATGATCACCTTGGTGACCTACACTCTGTATTTCTCCGATTAAGAGAGGCAAACTTGGTGCTAAAGCTCAGCAAGTGCACTTTTTGTCGAGAGAAGATTATCTATCTTGGTCATCAAATATCACGAAACGGCATTGAACCAAATCCAGAGAAGACAAGTGCGATCAGAAACTTTCCACGTCCTAAATCAGCCCATGATGTAAGAGCGTTCATAGGCTTGTGTTCCTACTACCGCAGGTTCATTGAGGGATTTGCAACCATCGCTAATGATCTTCACTACCTGACAAGGAAGAACGTGCAGTTTGAATGGACAGAAGGGTGTGAAATTGCATTTAACGCCCTGAAGAAAAAGCTGACCAGTGAACCGATTCTTATCTATCCTGACTTTGAAAAACCATTCTTGGTGACTACTGACGCCAGCAACATTGGTGTTGGCGCAGTATTGGGCCAAGTACGAGACGATGGAGAACATCCGGTAGCTTTTGCGTCCCGTCTGTTGACCAACACCGAAAAGAACTACACTCCTACGGAAAAGGAATGCCTAGCGATGATATTTGCAGTGAAGACGTTCCGTCACTATTTGTATGGACACAAATTCACCCTGGTCACTGATCATAACGCCTTGTGTTGGATGTTGACATTGAAAACACCTAACGGGAGAATAGCTAGATGGGCCATGGATATGAGAAACTACAACTATGACGTCATACATAAGCCGGGAAAAAGCAATAAGGTTGCAGATCCATTGTCCAGGTACATTCCCGAAAGTTGTGAAACACCTGTGAAGGAAATTTGTGATGAAGACAATGACGATGACCAAATACCAACGTATAGGGTGAACGCACTCATTTGTGAAGAAAGTGATGCAGAGCTCCAAGAAATTAAGAAAGAGCAAGCGGAAGATCCTGATTTCAAGGACATGATCTCGTATTTGCGAGATAAAGAAATTCCAGAAGATCCAAAGCAAGCTGCTGAAGTAATCTTGGCCTCCCCACGCTACAGCCTGCGGGATGGTGTTTTAATCCATCTCTATCCGAAATTTGCGCCTAGAGGTGTTCTAAACGAACAGCTCGCTATTCGGCAAAAGAGAAGGTTAGCCTTGCTACAGGCTTACCATGATCAACCTATGGGAGCTCACCTTGGATATGGGAAAACCTACCTGAAGCTCCTGGAACGGTATTTTTGGCCAACAATGCATGCCGACGTGAAGAAATACTGTGATACCTGTCATGGCTGCCAAGCCCGCAAACGGCCACTCAAATGGTCAAAAGCCCCAATGGTCCCCATAAAGGTTGGAGGCCCATTTGAATGTGTAGGCGTGGACATCCTTGGTCCATTTCCTATGTCTCAGTCTGGCATGAAATACATCATTGTATTTATGGATTACTTCACTAAGTATCCAGAATGCGCTGCCATCCCTGATCAGACTGCAGCCACAGTTGCGAAAATCTTTGTGACTGATATCCTTTGCAGACATGGTGCACCCAGACGTTTGTTGTCCGACCGTGGAACCAATTTCATGTCGGAATTGCTGGCCGAAGTTCTAGCGCTCTGTGGAACTTTAAAGGTTTCTACCTCACCCTATCATCCTCAATGTGATGGAATGGTAGAACGGTTCAACCGAACCCTCCTGGGAATGCTCACTACCTATGTGAACACCGGAAACACAGATTGGGACGTGTATCTTCCTTTGGTTCTGTTTGCATATCGCAGCGCAGAACACGAAAGCACAAAAATGTCTCCGTTTAGAATGGTCTACGGTAGAACGCCTCTTCTACCAACTGACGCAGCTTTGGCCTTGCCTGAACTCAATTACAATGACGCACCAACCTATGCTGAAGAACTGACTTCACAGCTTAGAGCTGTTTGGAGTATTGCCTCTGACTTGCTTAGACAGGCCCAAGATAAGCAGAAGACCCTGTACGACCGAGGAACATGCTGGCCTGACTGGCGTATTGGGGACAAAGTCTTAATGAATTTTCCCAAGCGAAGAAAACTGGCCTTGCAATGGGACGGTCCCTATGTCATCACGGGACTGCGCCTTCCTAACGTTGCTATAACTCCAATTCATGGGAAAAGGATGGGACAAGAGCAAATTGTCCACAGCAACAGACTAAAGTTATATCGTGACCCTTTTGTCCCAGGAATAGCAGAGAATCAAAATCCTCGGAAATCCACAACCCCTATAACCGTTGAATCCTTCAATAGAGGACAGGCTAACCATTCGTCTCCAAAAGATGTGCCTACGACGAGACCTTTCCGTCGGTACCCGGAAAGAAAACGTCACCCGCCGGAGCGTTATCGGACATAATTTTAACTATTTATTACTACTCATTATTATTCTTATTATTATTGTCTAGTTTTAGTTTATATTGTGAATGCATTGTGTTCAAAATTATTGTTTGTTTGATTTGGTTGTAAGCATCTGTTGTATTAATATTGGCTACGTAATTTTAATCTCTGTCTTAGTGTATTGGTGGATTTGTATGTCAGTGTCTTGTCCCGTTTTTACAATATTCAATATGACGTTTGGTACCATGATGTCAATTGCAGATTAGTTTGATTTGTGTGTGGTCATTAGTAGAAACTAAAGTGCCTACAGCATTGCCTTTTCGTGCAAGTTATTTAGATCAAACATTATTCACTTACAGTTCTCTCCAATAAATAATTAATGTAACCTAAAGAATTTTGCTTTGAATGTTCCGACTGCAATTATTCCAGCGTGACTGTTGTCTAGATTTAAAATAGTCCTATTTTGCAGGCATTAGAACTTACCACTGTGCAACCACTGTTTCTGTTTTATGTTCTAAAGATATTTGTTGCAAGTATTAGATGGCATCCCGCCTTATAATTAGGTTTTATAAAGATATCCTGTCTAACTACTAATAAGTCGTGAGATCCCGTTATCTTCTTTGAATTGTTTAATTAATACTATATATAGACTGTCATCCGATTCTTTTATATATATAGAATGACATAGAATTTATTTGCTTAAACACAAATTTCCCAATCCAATTATCCTAGATGATTTTGTATATGACTTCGGTCAGGGGGTTAAATCTCTACTGTGAGTGGTTTCTTTAACGAAGTAGAATTTTACAATTATAACTGAAACACGTGATGTGGTTATTTTTTATTTTTATTTTCATATAGCAATTCAAATTCTTTATCAAAATTGTGCCGTTTATTATTGTATATAACTATGGAATTTTCAAATATATGTCTCGTACGTCATGTTTTTTATATTTTTAGTTATCGTTTACCATGTCTTTTACGTCAAATTGTCCTCAGTGGGGTCGCACAAACTCGATTAACTTAGCTGGTGCCTATAATTTTTCCGGCACCCAGCAGTGCCCGTGTGGACATGCAGTAAATGTTGGCATGCAGTCCAGTGCGCCACCAACGTCATTCCTTAGTCTCCCACCAGGACTGCCGCCATTGCCTGTGCTACAGCAGCCGATACAGTTGCCTTTGCCACCGGTATATCAGCAGCCGGCAGCGTCGGAATTTGTTTTGTCACGCCACCCACCTTTGGCTCTTGATTATGCTCTGCCTAATTCGGTCTTGTCCTCCGCAGTTCCGGTCTACTTCGGACCGCGGTATCACGGCCCGACCACGTTTCCATTCAGGCCAATCGCCCCACAGCAACCGACCGTCGCAGCCGTATCATCAGCTGCGTTATATGATCCCACCGCTCAATCCGTGGAACCATATTATGTGGAACCCCCACCGACCCCGAGCTTGTGCTCAGCAACGACCTCTACGGCGACCTCTGGGGGAGCTCGTTCTGTCTCGTCAGATCCCCCTGTTACCACTTCGTCAGATCCCTCTGTCACCACTATACCGTCTTCCGTCGAGATCATTTATGAGCCTACTTCAGGTGAAAGCCAAAAGGGGCCACCTGCACCTACCGTAGGCGATGCTCCTAACTCCGTTGTTTCCGGTTCAGCGGTGTCTATCTCAGAAGCGCCCTCACAGCGGAGCCACATTGCTTCTGTTTCAGCCGAAGGAGCTACCGGTAAATCTTTACCCTCTGGCTCCAATCCGATGGTAGATCAGCCAGTTACAGAAGAAGACGACGATATCATTCACCTGGAACCGCTGCCATCAGACGGGGGTGGATCCAGACCACGGACACCAACGGGCAATAGCGTCCACGCGGACAGCCTCTATGGTGACCTTGATTTGGCTCCTGTGCCTCTGAACCATCAAGCCAACGATCCAGTTGTGGATGATCTTCCCCTTGGGGCTGTGGCCGATGGGACAGAAGATGGAGATGCCCCACGCACCCACCGCTGCAGCTGTTGCGGCTTCCGATCCCGACCGTGTGCGGGTGAACGGTGCCATCATTGCGAGCTAACACGAGCAGATCATGTACATCTACCTACTCCCTTCTGCCGACGCTTCATTCAGCGTCCCTTAGCTGACGATTGCTCTGACTGTGCCCATGCGCCCAATCGCCACAGTAAACTGTGTCGGCACTCGACTTGCACCAATTGCTACCACTATTCGTGCTGGGAGGGTCGGCCCTGTCGTAGTCGCACTCCTAGCTATGTGGAGTACGACTATGTGAACGGCACCCTGCCGGCCTATTTCAAAAAGCTGGTAGCTTATGCGAAGGAACGTCGAATCTCAGTTGATGGGATTCGAGACGTCTGCCTTCGACGTCTGGAGCGAGGAGGAATTCCTCCTTTTCTGCGTCTGTGCCGGGAAATAACTGCTTATTTGGACAGCCATGAAGTCACCTATGATCTCGTAATCCCTACTACTGATAATTCAGTATCACGGGAATTTGAGTTCGACGTCACTCGCACCTTGTGTGCTATGTATCCGACGTTGAATACTACCGAGGCGAAAAAGTTGTTCGCCGAATTTCTAGTGTCTTTCTGGGCTGTCTTTCACTACAACTATCGTCATCGGAACCGCTTTCATAAGCGGCTTCGCCAAATTATTGAAGGAATCGATCCTCTCAATACTTCCCGTCGCATTGCGCCCACCTATCGAAACCATGGCTGTTTCGAGCAGCTAGAGCATTTCACCGATGATTGCATGGCTGTGTACCTCACTGCAGTTTATGCACTGGTCGGGGAACCTCAGTATCAAGGCAGTTTTTATGAAGCGGCCAAGGCTGTGGCCAAGTACCGATCGTGGCGAACTGCCCCTCCAGTTGCTGTGGGCATTTGCTGTCCTGCCAGGTCCCCTGTCCTGCTCCTCTATGGCGTCACTGCTGACAGTCGTGTCATCAAACTGCATCTCCATCAGATAGACCAGACTGTTTAACCTCGTTTTTCTTTTTGTTTGTTGTTTGAGACTCGGGGGCGAGCCTTTTCGGAGAGGGGGGTAGTGTAACGTAACGCTCGCGTCGGCCCTCCCCATGTTTAACTAATTTTGTTTCAGCAACTTCTAAACGATAGTTTACGCTCTAGTTCATTTTAGTATGTCAGTTTTCTCCATTTTTGCGTCACTCCGTAACATTTAAAACTAAACTTTTCTATTTCCCCGTAGGCTATTTTACAAAGTATATAAAGTACAACATTTCTTAAATTTTCAGTTCTGCAGGCTGCTCCGTACAAACTTTGTGTCTTCAGCAACGCCCACCATCTGCCTACTAAAGTTATGTGTTAAAGTCAACCGAGGTTCTGCCACTTTTGAAATGTCTTTCCCCGGGTCTCTTATGTGTTCTGTAGTCTCTGCGGGGACTCCTTGTTAATCCGCAACTCCTGAGGGAGTTCCGTATATTAATAAGTTCATTTGCAGTTCCTGAGGGAGCTCCGTTTGAGTTAACCAGTATTTCCCGAGGGAAGTCCTATTTCGGCAATAAGCTAGTGTAACCTTTCCGTAGGCTGACTCTAGGCTGGTCTGTTACACTAGCTCTTCTCTAGTGTGACATATAGCCAATTTTCGTATTTTGGCGTTGAAAACTTGTCATTTTTGCGGAAATCAAATAAGCCACGATTTCTTGAGCTACGCAAGCCGTAAAATTTTACTAAGGATGCCGATTTGAAGGTCTCGTCGAGGCCGATTATCCGAGGCATGATAGTCTTCCAACTACTATCCCGTGAGCTGCTATCATAAAAACTGTAGTTTTTGCAAAAACATGACCAAATTTTTTCCAGCGATTGTGGAGCATTTGCTATGCAAGCTAGAGGGTTGCCACTTACTAGACGTGTTTTACACAAAAATACCCAGGGACCCTTTTTTAGTTGCCCCGATTGCTGCTTTCTAGCTAAAGTGGTCGCTTGCCAAAGTTGGGAAAAGTAGGCAAAATCCAGGTTGCGCATACCTTTTAATTAATTTCTTTATAACGAGGAGCCGTAATAATTAAAAAGGGTCCCCAGCTATTTGATAGTGGAATCGAATGGTCTGGCCGATGCCTCACGAAAAAATTTATTTTAGTCTGCAAAAAATCTGGAAAATTAAATTACTTCGAAAATGCAGTAAGATGATTTCCGAGAACTAAAGTTAGATTCGCTGTATTCATTAGAAAGAGAAAATGTTAAGCTATATTTCGATATAAAAATGGCTTCTTAACTCCAAGGAATGAATGAGTAATAAGGGTTCAAAGTTGGTGTCTCCAAAAGGAATCACAACCTTAAATATATACTGAGTCAGTCTGGATAGGATTTTAAGACTAATATTGAGCGAAGTTTTTTAAGTGAAAATAGCTAATTCGAAAGTTTTTAGTTTTTCAAGAGTTTAAAAATGTTAGATATATAACTCCCTAGAATCTAACTTAATTGAGGAATGGAGATATATGCCGTTCAAATTTTTAATTCGTAACTTACCGTTATTAATTTCTGTTTTAAAAAATGATGAATATATTTTAAATAATGCTGTTCTTCAAAAAGTATATATTAAATTTTGTATCTCACGCTTCTTTATAGTGTGTGTGCAATGTTATACAGAAAACAAGAAGAAATTACCTTATTAGGGCGGAGCATTAAATTGTCAATGATTTCTAACGGTCCAATCATAGCGTGTATGACAACTAGGATGTATGACAACTAGGAATACGCCGGTGTCAAACTTCACACTGGGGAACCACATGTAGAGACTGTTCAACCTCACAATACGGGAGTTGACGAGGGTACTGGTATCATTTAACTGCCAGACCTGAACTGGACACTACAACAATAAAGTGTCAGTAGTAAAGAAGATTTCAGCGAGATCCCAGAGAAGTCTCAGTTGTGATGAATGGCGAAATTAATCTATATCTTTGAAGTTTTGAGGTGCATAGGCTGAGCTGGGAAAAGTAATGGGCATTGGGGTGAAAAAGGTCCCCCTGTGCCTATTGTCTCTTCTCAAGCTGACATAGGATTCTTGGATTACATAGAATTACGTCTTAAAATTATTGCAAATCTTAGTTGAATTTTAAATATTTAAATTTTCCTTCTTTCCTGTCTGAGAGCGCTCGGCCACTCCCTTCGACTCCTTTTCTCAGCCGATTTCTTTTCACCCAAGGCTACCGAGCAAGCCAAACAGTTTTCAGCTATCTTCGTCACTGTTGTCAAGCGGAGGGCAACTGTGGTCCAGAAACGACCATAGCTGCCTTGGGGGTGACTGAAACAACCGCATGGCAGTTTGGCTTAGGGACCATGTTTTCTATCCGTGGTCTTTGCTTCTCCGCCTCTTGTCCGTATTTTAGAAACGGTCTGCGGAGAGCAGCATTTTTCGATTTTCTATGAGAGTCACAATAATGCTGGGCTGGGCCACTTACAAAAAATTGTCCTGCTGGAGACCAGATGAGACGAACTTCAAGCTACAAAAATTCTTGGGTGCAAGAAAAATTCTTAGACACTGTCAAATTATGTAAGAGCACCATACAAAAATTATACCTAAAATTTTAGTTTTAAGCCCAAAATTTCTAAAATTTGTAGTAAATCAAGAAAACCGGGTCAAGACCGAACCGAAGCTCTTAAACCCGGTGATCCGGTCAAAAAGTGACCCTAACAGACCCGCTGGATGGCGGTATCTCATCTCATCTCATCCCAGAATAGCTGGTTGGAAATCAAATCCGTCCGATAAGTAATTTCTGGGGATCGGACTTGACTGCCCTGACTTGACTGGTACGGACACAGTTCGGGCTAGGCTCGTGTTCGAAGACACGACCCGAGATCAATCTTTGGAGAACGCTCCGATTTTTGGGTTTAGTCATAAGTTTTTCCAGATTGCATGGAAATGGCATGAACAATGCTGAATTTTGACAAAGGGTTGCTGCTAAAACCCAGCCCAGCCACCAGCCCTATCCGATCCAGCCCCGTTGGGTGGAACCCAGCCCTGCAGCCTCCAGCTCTCTTAGATAACATTCAGCCCAGTCCCAAGGGGTGGTTCCCCAGGGGTAAAATCCAGCCTAGCCCAGCTCAACCCAGCCCTCATTTCCAGCCCTATAGTAAAACCCAGCACCCAATTTCTAGCCCGTTTTCCAGCCCTTGAGGTAACGTTTTCCCAACCAGCACCCAGCAGAAAGACACGGTCCATATAACTTCTATTAACTGGTAACTAGAAAAGGGGATTGGAAAAAGGAGGCTGGGTTTTATCCAATGGGGATGACAATCGAGGCGAGGCTAGATTTTGCCCGAGGTGCTGGAGTTAGGATTTTATACACACCCATTAAATAAACGAAAATTAGTAATTACAGAAAAATAGGGTGTGGGTAAAAGCCAGCCCAGCCCCCAGCCCCAGCCTCCAGCCCCAGCCTCCAGCCCCGGTGGGTTAAACCCGGCCTCCACCCTCCAGCCGCTTGGGTAAAACCCAGCCCAGCCACAAGGGTAAAACCCAGCTCCATTTTTCAGCTCCCTTTTTCCAGCCTTTTTTCCAGCCTTTTTTCCAGCCCTTTTCCAGCACCCGTTTTCCAGCACCTGGAGTAACGTTTTTCTCAGCCAGCAGCATTGTCACGGTCCATGTAAATTCTATTAGCCTAGACCAGTTCCTGAGAGCAAGCACTGAAAAGTGGGGTCCCTACCTGTGCCTTATTTCCCCGGTTAGCCAAAATGCAAGTTAAAATGTGAAATATTTGACACTTTTGACGGCTATTGACTCCAGCCCGGCTAAACTGTCAGAGGCTGGTAGTCCGGCCGGTGAAGGCAATTTGAAGAAAGGCAATTATAGTTGAATTTCAGTATCTTTGCTTTAAACAGATTAAAAATGAGCCGGTTTTAATTTTAATAGCCTTAGGATAAGGTGGGAGGAATGAGGGGAATGCAGACTTCCCCCAGACCGACAACAATCGGGTTGACGCCCCCGAAGAACGAAAAATAGACACTCTCGTCTAGAAGGGAAAAAGGGTTATGTTAATAGCTGTTTCTTTAATGCCGTGTTAGGGTTTGGTTAGGCTTTGGTGCATTAGACAAACGAGATTCAAATTTATCCGTTTTGCTCTTTTAACTCGCTCAATAAATTTTATTCCGTTTAAGGTTCTGATTCTTTAACGCGGATTAATGTAAATCTAATCCATTTAATCTTAAAGGAAATAGGTCATTTAGACATGGGCAAGGGTCCAAAAATTTGGACCCGGGTACTCGGTGCTACCCGAAGCTCTGTCGGGTAATTGCGATACTACCCGGGTACCCGAGCATTTTCAGGTACCCGAGAAATTTTTAAACCATTTTTCGGACTTGGCCATTTTGAAGTTTAACATTTTTCAGGGATTATATTATTACTTTATTCACATTGAGCTTTGATTGGATAGATTTTAATTCCTATGTTACTTTATGCGCTTTAAAGACTTAAAATAGATTATTTAAAAAAAGAAATTGTCTTATGTGTTGAGATTAGGTAGTGTTTACATTTTCTATTTAGATTAATTTTATAATTTTTAACTTGAAAAGAATTGCTGCTTTCCAATTTCCTTTTCCTCTCTCTGTCCTTTTGCTTTTGCAGTAACTTTACTACACGTAAAACTGATGGGAAGTGAAAAAGTCCTTAAGAATTTTTGACAAACGTTTACAAGACATTTATTAAATATTCCTTGAAATAGATTCATTTATTGTGATTACGATCCCACTGTATCCGAAGAAAGTCAAAGTAACCCTTAACTTGGATAAACTTTTTCAGTCACTAAAGGCGTGCGCATACGAAAGAATCATCCAAAAGCCCGTATGCTCAACATTTGGTTAAATGAAGGTTCAAACAATCTGGGAGCGTTGTCTGAGTTCATAATGCAGTTTAGAAACAGCTAAAGATGACAAAAATTGAAAGCTATGAGCGTTGGGCATTAGTGAAGGAAGCTCTTTGAAATTGACGATGTGGATTAAATAGAATCACTAAACTTTCCTCCTAACCAGGACTAATTCCTCTTCCCATTACTTCGTTTTTCTGTTGTATATAGTATCTTTTTATAGCATTGAATTTTATAATAAACTGAAAAAATCTTCGGTGGTTAAAAATTTTCTTAGCCAAAAATTTTCGGTGGTTAAAAGTTTCAGAGCCAAAAATTTTCTCTCTGCTTGATCCAGATTAATCCGGTTTTCTCCGGTTTTTTCCGGTTTTAAGGGGGGGGGGTCGCGATTTTTCGACCATCACCGATTTTTCTTGTTTTCACATATTCGGTACTTCCCATGGGTCAGCAAAACTCGACAAGTGCGTTTGTTGCAAAACTTTTCCCATCATTCACAATAGCCCTCCAAAGGTGACCCCGACATGTGTTAAACATAGGAAAATGAAAAAGTTAGGAAAATTTTTCTGCTACCAAAAGTTTGAGCGCTGTGTAAGAGCAAATTGGCTACCACTCGCTGTAAACCGAATTTGGACTAGGTAAAATGCTAATATCTATACGAGGTTATGTTTCGTAGGGTCGCTGATTTTATACGAATTTTCAAAGTACGAAGAAGTCGATTTTTGCTCAAAATCGCTCTACAAATGTGTAGGTCAGTGGACGTCTTGTCTTGTCCTTAACCAAACCTTTTTGGTGTAGAAACTTCGCGTTTAGATATTAGCATAGTATATTGTTAGAGCTTTATTTTGCATATAATCAACCTCTGTTTGGCCTTTTCAGTAGCTCGCAGTTTTGGTAGCAGAAATTCCATTTTTCCTCCAAAATCGTCATTTTTCGAAAATTTCATGTTTGCTGCTTCATAAGCCAGTCAAATCTTAAGGTATCTCAACAAAATTTGGCATGCTAATAGACTGGCATAAAACCTACGCTTGTGTGAAGTTTCATGCCAACAGCCTGTGTTTTCCTCTGGTGACATACTACGATAGCATGGCGGACACCTATGGGCAAAAAATGTCAAATTTTCAACTTTTTCAAATATAGCCATATTTTATATCAAATTGAAGCTCTCGATGTCCTGTACATTTTATCTTCTTGCACCAACTCTCTATAAAGCAAGTTAGAGCGAGTTAAAGTTTGAAGCAAATGACAGCCGGGATAAGCCTTACCAAATCGTCCAATCGCCGTGTCTCGCTCGTTGCTTAGCTTGCCACTGTAATTTATGCGGTAATAAACACCTACAGGTAAAGGCTTTAAATTGATGTAATTGTCATGCCACAGTCTCTTGTCATCCCACCTGTACATGACTTCGAAACCCTCAGCGAGGCATACTAACGTAAATATTAAATTGTAGAGATTTGAACTGAAATATCTCTAGACTGGAATGACCCTGGACACTAAAAATTTGTCTTGCTTTTGGGCACATATGGGGGTATATTATATCCAAAAATGAGCGAAATCGGTGGCTATAAAATTTGGTACCTGGCGACCCCCCCTTAACTGGATATCGGGTACACGAAGCAGGACCCGGGTACCCTAAGATTTTCGGGTACCCGTCGGGTACCCGACTACCCGTGCCCATGTTAAAATGTAAATATCAAAAATAAACGACTGCTCAAGCTTGTTTAATTTCATAGTGTCTAATTTCATTGCACATTCCTCTATGAAAAACGTGTACAACTAGCTTCGAATAAGAGCAGTCAAGACAAAAACATTTCTGTGCTAGTGTTATTCACCGACCCTGTGAACGACCGGCCGAGGCCCACAGTAGACCGGCCGGCCGGTACAACTAACTGCCTTCGCCGGCCGAATTTCCAGCTTGTTACAGTTTATCCGAACTGGAGCCTTAAACTGTTCGCCAATAGACTTCAAAAGTATCAAATATTTCACATTTTAGCTTATATTTTGGCAAACCGGGCAAATAAGGTAACGGTCGGGACCCCACAATATATTCTGTGCTTGCTGCCAGAAACTGGGTCCAGGTTAATGGAATTTATATGGGCCGTTTCATGCTGCTGGCTGGGAAACCCCAGGGGCTGGAAAACGGGGCTGGGTTTAACCATAGGGGTTGAAGATGGGGGCTGGGTTTTACCCTTTGGGGCTGCAAAATGGGGGCTGGATTTTACCCTTGGGGCTGGGCTGGATTTTACCTAGGAGGGCTGGAGTTTGGAGGGCTGGGTTTTACGCACCGGGGCCGGGCTGGGCTGGCTTTTACCAGCACCCTAAAAATATGCAATAAATATGTTATTCATAAATTAGTTGAAAGTAGTTTTAGTGTTAACATCACAAAAAGAACTGGGTCCAACTTTATTGACCAGGCTGTATGACGTTCCCCACTCGCAAGCGCTATCCCACCACTGTCATGACGCGGGGGCTTTTGCCTGCTGCGTTTCCGCCCTGGGCCGTTATCACCCCTCATTAAACAACCTGGCTCTGCAAAGTTCCCACTGCAGTGCCATATTGACGCCATGCTTGGTGCGGACGCCTGGTCAACATGGGAGGGCGCCACGCAGGGCTCCCGGTCTCAAGCCGTCCACCAGTCCCGGCCCCCAGGTAGCTGGGTTACAGGCGGCTGCCAAACCACCCGGCCGAAAAATTAGTCCTAAAAGCTACTTTTATAATTAAAGTTATCATTCTTTAAATGTGGATCAATTATTGCTGAAACTAAATAAAAACACTTCTTATGAAGGATAAATTCCGAATAAATGAAAACACACTTTATATTCATGAGAAACTAAGGCAAACTTTCAAAAAACTGCGCTGAAGATTAATCACGTGATAGTAGTTGCGCATGCGCAGACTGTGCTATTAAACATTTCGCGATTTCGGTTCTGAAAATTTTAAAATGGTTTATTAGTAGCTGCTGTATAATATTTCAACAATCTCTACACGTATAACTTTTGCTTGAATAATATATCTTTCAGCGGTTGTCTTTCTAATTTAACGATTGTTCTTTCATTGCTTGGCTTTTCAGCTATCACAAGGATTGGCTGGAAGGGGGTTGCGTAGATTTTGTCTTGATCATATCATAGTTTCAGCGGAAATCTTCTTTGCAGGGAGGGGGGGGGGGAGTAAATTTTAGAAATTTGGTAGTTGACCCCAAAATCTAAAGGGGTACCCCCTGAACTTCCCTCTAAGTGTCTGATAAATTCCCAAAAATTGACTAAAAAGGCAAACTGGTTTGGACATAAGTTTCCCTTGAGCCATAGGTGCTTGCATAGGTGTACCACCTGTTTGGGTGGGGGGGGGGGCGTAAAAAGTCCAAATCTGTGGCTTGGGGGGGTCTCAAAAATCGGAAATTTTCAAAAAACTGTACCCAAACTGTACCCAAATCTTTTTCAGTTAAAATGGCCCTTTTTGGACATAAAATCGACTATTTTCGACACAAATCTAATACAAAACCACTCGTATTGCGTTTTAAAACCTAGCGTTTTTAACTATTTCTAGCCAATTTTTTCAGAAAATGTTCGAAAAATTGCTAAAATTTTTTTGAAAAAATTTAGCATTTTTTCTCTTGTTTACACCCCATTTTAGGGGGGGGAGGGGGGTCTGAGTTCGGCTTGGGGGGGGAGTAGTCGAGGTCGGGTATGGGGGGTGGGGCATAGATGTGTTAGGGGGGGGGGTGGGGGACACCCCCCCCCACCAAACCGACAAATTTTCGCCCCCCCCCCCCCATATTGTTCAGACTTTAGCTAGGCCCCCCCCGATTTTTGGCCAAAAAGTGGGCAAAAATGGCAAAAAAATTGTAAATTTAGGGGTTTTTTGGGAAATTTGGCGGCCCCCCCCCCCCTCCGTCGGAAACCCCCCCCCCCCCCCCAGATCTTTTGCCCAGCCACACCTATGGGGTGGGGGGTCTGGCCTCTCCGTGGGGGGGGGGTCTCACAGGGGGTAAACTGTAGCCTGGTTCACCTATGGGTGCTTGGCTTGCTGAACGTGCACCCAGTGGCGGCGCCAGGGGGGGGCCCGGGGGCCTCCCTTTGCGATTTGGGCCTCTCCCTTTGGGGTGTCGCCCCCTCCTTGAAAAATTTATCAGCTGTTTATATGTATAATGTGAGTGTTTTTAAGAAATTTTTTTAAAAATCGGGAAATTTTTGCTAAAAATCAAACAATTTTTGCTAAAAATCGAAAAATTTTGCTAAAATTTGAGAATTTTTTGGGAAATGAAGGTAAAATTTGGCAAAAACTTTGGATTTCCCAAAAAAAGGTCGCCGGATCTTTTGGGTCGGGCCCGCGCCCCCCCCCCCTTCAAAGAAACCCCTGGCGCCGCTCGCTACTGCGTGCACCATCTGTTTGGGTTGGGGGGCATAGGTGTACCTTGAGAAATCGTTGGGGGAGGGGGTAGCCGAAATTAGGGTGGGTGGGGTAAGCCGTTTTGAGGTGGGGTGGGTCCGGAAAAATAGAATTTGGGGGGGGGTAAAAAATTTTTTGGTCAAAAATTTAGAAAAAATTCGCAAATTCGCTAAAAAAGCGTAATTTCCAACTAAAAATCAAAAATATTTCTTCATTTTTGCTTATTTATTCGAAAAAACTTGTATTTTTTGCAAAAATTTCGAATTTTTCCAAAAAATTTCGAATTTTTACTAATTTTGAGGCAAAATTTTCAAAATTTTGAGGGTGGGGTCTGGCAAATTTGGGTGGGTGGGGTCTGGGATTTGGCCATTTGGGGGTGGGGCCTGCCTCCAAAATTTCGAGGGTGGGGTCGGCACTTTTCCATTTGGGGGAAGCGGTTCCCCCCCACCCCCCACCCCAGGTACACCTATGTTGGGGGGCATTGATGTGCTAGGGGGACCCACCCACCTACCAAAACTACAAGCTTCCGCGACCCCCCCCCCCTCAGATTTTGCCTCTCCCACCGATTTTTGGCAAAAAATCGAAAATTTAGGGGTTTTGATTTGAGCAATTGTCGGCGAGACGGCGAGCGATCCCCCTCCATCCGCCGACAGAACCCCCCTCCCTCCGCCTTCCGCCAGAGTTTTTTGCCCAGCCACACCAGTGGTTGGGCACACGAAGCCCATTTCCAGAAAATAATTAGAAAACAGTTTCTAAATAGTTTCCATAAAATTTCTGATTGTTTGCCAACATTTTAAAAATTATTTTCAATATTTTTCTAAATTGTTTTCTTGTAGTTTTCTAATTAATTTCTGGTAAATTTTTCTAACCAGACACCACTTTCTAATTGTTCTGAATTATTTTTTCTAATTTCTTTCCAATTAATTTCTTAAAAAAGTTAACATTTTCTTATTGTTTTCTAAATAATATTTCATTGTTTTCAAAAATGCTTCTAATGATTTCTAATAGTTTTCAGAAACGACTTCTTTTTAGCTTCAACTATTTTCTATTTGTTTTCCAGATCATTTCTAAACGTTTTATAACAATTTCCTCGCTTTTCCGATATGTACGAGATTTTTGGAAGTTTTATCCCACCTCTAAATAGTTTTTTGAAGGCATGTGGGAATTTCGGTTAGACAATAAAATAACCTTTAACAGTTTCTACGACAACGCCGTCTCCCTTTTTCTGGCCGGTAATAACCGGATTTGAGTCGATCGGCTGTTTTGTTTGGTTAAGCTAACATCGCCAGGACATAGAAGACGCTAAAGTTTTTACCCCCTAAACATAGGTGTGGCTGGGCAAAACATCTGGGGGGGGGATTCCCTACGGAGGGTGAAGGACCCCCTAAATTTTCGATTTCATGCCATTTTTGGCCAAAAATTTTGGGGGGGGGGTCGCCAAAATTTGTCATTTTGGTGGGGGTCCCCCCCAGCACATCTGGATGCAGATATTCGTAGCTTGTGCAGTTGTGCGGTCTAGATCCCACCAAGTTAGTTCTGGGTAAGTAGGCGAGATGTAGCATACCTGTAGCATACATTTTTCATAAAATTGAGCTCAAATTGGATTTGACTTCAGTGAAAAGATTTATCCGATACTTTTTGGTAAAATACTTTGAAATGCTGTACATATATATATTGGCTTACTTCTAGGCCAAAATTTATGGGGGGGGGGGCGATATGGGGGGGGGCTCGACGAAGCCCCCCTCTCTCATCGATGGGAGGCTCACCGAAAATGAGGGGGGGCCGGGGGCATATTTTTTGACAAATTTTTAGGTTTTTTGCGTAAAAAATGCTAAAAATCGCTAAAAAATAACTAATTTTGGGTGTTTTTTAAGCTAAAATAGTGGAAATTTAGGTAAAAATCCGGCGAAGCCGGAAAAATTTTTGAAAATTTTGGCTAAAAATGGCAAAAAATGGCAATTTTTGGGGTTATGGGGGGGGTGGGCGGAGGTTTTTGGGGGGGTTTTTCTGGTGGGGGCTCCGCGAATGGGGGGGGGGGTGTCGCCGAATGGGGGGGGGGCCCCCCCACCCCCCCAGTAGAAGTAATATACGCACGCATCGTACGTATATATAAATTTTCTTTTTGCCGTGAAAAAGAATTTTTCTTAAAAAGCCAATATTAAAGCTTGGGCATATATTTTGTATCAGCAGCAATGATGCGTACATTATGTGTACATATATAATACATTCTAGCATAGGTGTGGCTGGGCAAAAAATCTGGGGGGGGGTCCGACGGAGGGTGGGGTGGACCGGGTGGTAGCGTAGCCAGAAAAAAGTTTCAGAGGGGGGCAAGTCAAAATTGCTCTGAAATTTCTACCGCAACAGAACCACTGGAAGCAAATTTTAAGCAAAATTTAGGGGTTTTTGGAATATTTTCGCGGAAAAGTAGCGCCGCAGGCGAAAATTTTTCGAAATATTTATTCACTCTGCTGCTACGCATTAAATTTTTTCTTTTGCCTCCGATTTCGGGGGGGGGGCATGCCCCCTCGCCCCCCCCTGGCTACGCGCCTGGACCCCCCCAATTTTCGATTTTATGCCATTTTTGACCACTTTTGGGCCAAAAATCTGGGGGGGTTACCAAAAATCTCAAAATCTGGGGGGGGGGGGGGTCGCGAAAATTTGTCATTTGGGGGGGGGGGTCCCCCCACCCCGCCCCCCAACACACCGAGTTCAAAGAATGCCATATATATATATATATATATATAGTTGTTTCTATTTCGCGTAGGTTTCGACCAAAAGCTGGGGATTGCACTTGTTTGAGGGGCAATTGAGCAGCTATTACGTACTTTTCATGCATGTACGTACTTGTATTCTTGTATAAGATACGAATGCTTTAATTTATATGAATTACTGAAGTAGCCTGTCTAGTCTTGCTTTTGTGAGTAGTAGGGACCAGGGGCGAACAGGTGCAATCCCTGAGGTGGGTCCACAGTACCTAGGCAAACGTGAGCATATATATATGTCATAGGGGTCGCGGCAGCGACCCCTATAATATGTGTGAAAAGTGGCTGGAGACAGTTTAAAATAAGCTGCGCAGAAGCTGCGCAAAATCCTGCGCAGATTTCATGCGCAAATTGTAGAGCACATCGAGTTTAGTATGTCTGTGAAGTTTCAGCCCCGTATCACTTACCGTTAAAAAGTTGCGCCCCGGACCGGTTATGGCGGCGATGTTTTTTTCCGGTTTCTCCTATTTGATGGTTGTATTGTACATAATGTTCGCCGCTTTCACGTGATCTGCAGCGGTGGGCCAACCTAAAGGGCTATGGGGTCTAGTAGTACCCTCTAAAGAATTTAAGAATCACAACTTTTTTTGCGCCGCAGCTGCGCCAAAGCGCCGCAGTGGCGCCGCAAAGTCGGCTCATAGCGAAAAGTGCCCATTTTTGTGGTCGTCGCTACGGTCGAACGCTACGAGCTGGAGCTGATTTCTTTTTATATTCAGAAATTACATATATTGAACTAACTAACGGTCCAGGTTGCGTTTCTCTATCACTTCCCTAGCGACCACAGTGGCCCGTCAAAAATGGCGAAAATTCGAAAAATGAAAAATCGAAATTTCTCGCTATCTATTTACCTTGAAAGCTCAAATCTTCCATACAAAGGTTTTCTGGCACGGAGAATCGATGCCCGCAGTCAGTTTTACCGTCAGACCCACCCATCTTGCTGGGCTGGTTCCACTTTGCCGTCGGGAGGGTCAAGTCGGAAACCGCTTCCTGGAGGTCCATATATAGTAGGCTCTACCTGGCCTCTCAAAACTTTGTCTATCGGGGTTTTCTGGTGTGCCCAGCTCATTCCCGGTATCCGTTTTGCCGTCCGACGTGTCTATATTGCTGGGCTGGTTCTACTTTGCCGTCTGGAGGGTCAAGTCGGAAACCGCTTCCTGGAGGTCAATAGTAGGCTCTACCTGGCCTCTCAAAACTTTGTCTATAGGGGTTTTCTGGTGTGCCCTGCTCATTCCCGGTATTCGTTTTGCCGTCCGACGTACCTATTTTGCTGGGCTGGTTCTACTTTGCCGTTTGAAGGGTCAGCCGGGTGGGAGGGTCAAATGGTCGAAAATAAAGTTTCTCAAAAGTGGTCAAATTTGGTATCAAATGAAAGCCCTAAGTGAGCCGGGCAACTTTTGTCATAGAACTGCATACCCAAAATGGCTGTAGAGTGCTGTGGTGGGGCTGGCTTTTTCCTACAGGGGGGGTGGGGGCCCCCCCAGAATTTCGTCCCCCCCCCCAGACTTGGGTCGCCCCCCCCAGAATCGCCCCCACCAGGATTCGGGCCTTCCCCCCCCCAGAATTCCAAAATGCCCGGAAAAATAGGGTTTTGAGGGTAAATTTTGAAAAATTTTTCCGGCTTCGCCGGATTTTTGCCAAAATACCAATTTACCAGCTTAAATTTAAGTTAAAAACAGTTAATTTTTTAGCTTAGCAGCAAAAAATAGCTATTTTTAGGCATTTTTTGAAAAATTTTTCTTCCCCCCCCATCAAACCGTCCCCCCCCCCCACCCCGGGGGGGGTACCCCCCCACACTTCCCCCCCCCCCCAGAAATTTTTGCCTAGGAAAAAGCCAGTGGGGTGGGGTGGGGACTTAGGCGATTTTGGGTCAAAAAGAAAATTTTCAAAAGTGGTAAAATTTGGAATCAAATGAAAGCCCTAAGTGAGCTGAGCAACTTTTGTCATAGAACTGCGTTCCCAAAGTGGCTGTAGAGTGCTGTGGTGGGGTGGGGTGGGGACTTAGGCGATTTTGGGTCAAAAATAAAATGTTTCAAAAGTGGTAAAATTTGGAATCAAATGAAAGCCCTAAGTGAGCTGAGCAACTTTTGTCATAGAACTGCGTACCCAAAGTGGCTATAGAGTGCTGTGGTGGGGACTTAGGCGATTTTGGGTCAAAAGTCAAAAATAAAATTTTCCAAAAGTGGTCAAATTTGGTACCAAATGAAAGCCCTAAGTGAGCTGAGCAACTTCTGCCATAGAACTGCACACCCAACGTGGCTGTAGAGTGCTGTGGTGGGGTGGGGTGTGGACTTGGGCGATTTTGGGTCAAAAATAAAATTTTTCAAAAGTGGTCAAATTTGGAATCAAATGAAAGCCCTAAGTGAGCTGAGCAACTTTTGCGGTGTCGGATTTATGCCTTTCTCAACCGGAATTTAAAGGATAGACATAGGCCCAACACACATATTATCCCCTTTTGTGCGGAGCATTTTTGTTACTTGTATAAACATATATTCATTGAAGGTTTGCGTACTGTGGGGCGGCTGTTCATTTCATTCCATTCCATTCCAAAATCTATGCGGCCCTAGCCCCTAAGGTGTAAGATTACCCGCTAAACCAACGTCGCCAACGATAGGTCAGATAAGTGGGTTATATGCCAATTAGATAGTCTAGAGTCTAGACAGTGTTTGTATTTGTTGTTTCCTTGTTTTTCCTCAGACCTCCCTGCCAGGTTTGCAATCCAAACATGTAAGGAGAAAAAATCGTGCAGTGGTTGGGAAAACAAACAAGCAAACTTGGACTTACTTACAAGGTATATATATAGACACTAGCGTAGCCAGAAAAAAATTTCGGAGGGGGGCAAGCCAAAAATGCTCTGAAACTTCTACCGCAACTAAACAGTTGGTGGAAATTTTCAAGCAAAATCTGGACATTTTGGAGATGTTTTCGTGGAAAAGTAGCGCCGCAGGCGAAAATTTTTCGAAATATTTATTCGCGCTGCTGCTTAGTTAAAAATTTTTCTTTTGCCTCCGATTTCGGGGGGGCATGCCCCCCTCGCCCCCCCCCTGGCTACGCGCTTCTATATAGATATATATTGTTTAGGGATTTTTTCCCGGAGGCGGGGCGGGAATGAGATTAGTTGCAAAAGTGAGCCAAAATTGGTATTTTTGGCGTAATAATCTGCACGTAGAAACGCAAAAAGTTCTCAAAATGGAGGAGGTCAATTTCGGGGGGACTGTAAAAATACCCGGAACTTATATATACAGGTGCTGAATTACGTATAGCGCGGTGGGTGCAAAAACCCAGTCCGAGATTCGGTTGAAAAAATCTATCGCCCGTGTGAGTTAGCCGTATGAGCTAGATCCGAATTTTAATACCCTTAAAGTTCCAAAACTACTCCAGAGGGTTTATATATATTATTGAAGCCCCCGCTGGTTTTCAGCAAATTTTGTGGAACTTTGAAAATTTTGAAATTTTTGGTCCCAACGGAGTCATAAGTTGGGGGTATGTCAGTCGAAAGTAGTATGTAGTATTATGTCGTAGTAGTGGTACGTATGTCAAGAGGGTAGTATGTCACGGGTAGTATGTCAGAAATTCTGGATGGGGGGGTGGTAAAGTCGCCTCGCTGTAGGACAGGCTTCGCTCATCCAGGGTATTTATTAGGGGTATTTTCGGGGCCCCCCCAGGCCCGGGGGGGGGAGGGAAAGTTCCGGGGGGGGGATATTTTTTTGCGAAAATGAGCTAACAATTGGTATTTGTTGGCGCATTTTACACGTAGAAAGGCAAAAAGTTCCCAAAAATGCCAGG
The DNA here is from genome assembly GCA_030248195.1 of Trissonchulus latispiculum. Classification (NCBI taxonomy): domain Eukaryota; kingdom Metazoa; phylum Nematoda; class Enoplea; order Enoplida; family Ironidae; genus Trissonchulus; species Trissonchulus latispiculum. The sequence continues at coordinate 141,236 of JASAND010009322.1, read as the reverse complement.
ATTTAAGCTAAAAATAGTCATTTTAACGAAAAAATCTCCGGCGAAGCCCGAAAATTTTTGAAACTGCATATTTTTGGCAAAAATTTGGGCCACCAAAAAAATCCGGGTGAGGAAGCAAAATTCCCGGGGGGCGCTTTTGGGGGGAAAGTCAATTTCGAGGAGGGGGCCCGCCCCCGCCCCTCCCCCCGGTAAAAATTATCCTCCGCTCATCTGATGTTAATGTTAGGCGGTTGCAACCAGTGTTTTTTGCTCGGACGCTTTTGCGTTCTTCTGCGCACTGCTCCAGAATTTTTCGCGCAATTTGCTAAAAAGTGCGCGTAGAAGGAAAAATGCTATATATAATTAAGCGTAAAATTGCTAACTCAACTAACTTCGGAACGGGGGCAGGGTCTGATGGGCTGCGCCCACGGAAGCAATAGATTTTTAAAAATAGTATATATATATAAACGTTTCAATATTCAGCCTTCAAAAGTCTTATTTATATTGAAGTAAATTTGTTTTCTGTGTATTTATCGAAACGATGAAAACTTTAGCAATTTTTAAGTTATTTGCAACAGAAAAATTCAAATAATTTTTTGAAAACTGCTTTTTGTATAAATTAAATCCTCACTGCTTTTCATAAATATATATATATACTGGTTTGTAATGACATCGAAAATTACGTACGTAGTTTTCCGAAAATGATTTAAGGTTCTGATCTTTGACTTGGTAATTTTCAGACCAGAGCATCTCTTTTGAAACGTCAAACGTCAGTGGGTAAGAAAACACGGATAAAACACATATATAAATTTAGCTGAGACGAGACCTCATGTTAAAGTCTGCATTATATATTTACGTCTGTAAACTTCTGCAAAAACTGCCAAACAAACATAAAATTTAGGCAATCAGTTATATTTCATAACATGGGAATATGCAATACAGGCTAGATTAACTCATACGTTAGGCCATGTGTGTTTAAATATTTATGTTAGCGTAGCGTGTATAGTAAGTGTTAGGTTACGACTTAGCGATAAAGCAGTAGTCAGTAGCGTAGATACAAAAAATTTCAGGGGGGGGGGCGGTTTGGACCAAAGTCTTGGGGGGGTTAAATTTTTTATTTTTTGCTCAACAATTGTATGAACGCTAAGCTCAAAAATTTCTATAAGGTTCTTAGCTTAAATCGATTGTAGCCGAAAGCGGCATGCTAAAACCGAAAAGGTGGGGTTTGGGGGGCGGCGCCCCCCAGAAGTTGAGAAATGTTTCAATTTCACCGCTAAAACGCTATTGAAACATTGAATTCTTTGCATTGTATACGTATATACTATCAATTCCCAAACCAAAATTTGTAGTTTAATTTGCTATATATATATATATATTTTCCACTTTTATAGTATCGTACATGAAGTCGCGCCTCCACCAGCACCTGCACCCCCAACCAGGAAAAGGAAAGGACTCACCATACTACAGTGGAACACTGGCGCGTTGTCAGCCGCAAAGCGTGCCTTCCTCCGGAAAACCCTCGAACAGTACTCAGTGGACATTGCTGCAATCCAAGAAACCTGGCTAAAGCCAGGGAACAAACTGGGTTTCCCGGGCTACAATGAAGAACATAAATATCGGACCCAAGCTAGAAGAGTTGCTGGCGGAGCTGCTGCTGGCGGCGGCTCAGGTCTCCTAATCAGGAAGGGTCTAAGCTTTGCCCGTGTCTCTGGTTCCCTAACCGCAAACGACGATCTCAATACGGACGCGGTGGCCATCAACCTTCTCCACCGGAAGCAACTAATACCGGTTGCTTCGGTCTATGTCCCTCCAGTAATCCGAACCGCTGACGACGGTCGAAGTCAGAACTTTAATCCAGTGCATCTTCCCTCGTCCCAGAACTCGGTAGTGCTGGGTGACTTCAATGGCCACACCCAACTCTGGGACCAGTGGCAGCCGGCCAACGAGGTTGGTAACAGCTTAGAAGACTGGATCGTCACAAACAGCCTGATTGTTGCCAACCGACCAGTGTCCACGAAAGCCACATCCAACTCAGTACCAGACCTAACCATCCTTGGAAAATGTTGGGATGACAAGTTCAGCTGGAAGCTGATCCCGGACACTGTCTCTGATTATATGCCGGCTATCCTGTGCCTGCATACGGATAATCCCTCCACCATGCGCCCCAAGCAGAACAGCTACAACTACAAGTTGGCTGACTGGAACAAATTCAGGCATATACTAGACGACCAACTTAGCCTCAACATGCCTCACGAATCGGCTACTACTGTACACAACCTGGAAAAGGCTATAACCATATCTCTACAGTTGGCAGCCAAGAAATCTATACCTAGATCCTACCGAAGAAATCCAAAAGCCTGGTGGAGGCCAGAGCTCACTGAACAGTCACGGAAATGCCGTGAACTGCGGAAGAAAGCGAAACAGGACGACCAATCCAAGCAGCTTTGGATATCCGAAACCCGCAGGCTGCGGGATATGATCACATCGGCGAAACGGGAAGACTGGCAGAACTACGCGTCCGGACTTAGTCTCCGCTCTGACCCGTCGAAGGTTATGCGGACGATTAAAGCTATAGATGGGAAGAAAACAGTCAGTTCAGGAGGAGCCATAGTGAAAGGGAATAAGACCATCCTGACCGATAAGGGCAAAGCAAATGCCTTTATCACAGAATATTCCTCAGTCAGTCGAACGAAGAACCACCGTCTATCAAGGAAGATGATGAAGGAAGTGCGCGCTGACCTGCGGGCGCCGTGTGCCTGCGGTTCCACCACCGATCCCACCATCTGCTCCGAATTCTCTGATGCGGAGTTCAAGTCCGCACTAACTCGGCTGAAGTCAAGGAAAGCCCCTGGAATGGACGGAATTACAAATGAAATGCTGAAGAACGCCTCCCACAATTGCCATCGAGCAATCCTAGACCTCTTCAATCTCTCCTGGAGAACAGGAGACATACCAAGTTCGTGGCGCCATGCAGCAATAATTCCTATCCCGAAACCAGGGAAACCTCCTGAATTGACTGCGTCTTACAGACCCATCAGCCTCACACCAGCCCTGGCCAAATTAATGGAAATGATGGTCAAGAGGAGGATTCAATACCAACTGGAGCGGCAGGAATTCTTCACGCCGGCCCAGGCTGGATTCAGACTGGGAAGCTCGACAGAAGACCAGGTTTTGAGACTGACTCAATCTGTTGTAGACGGATTCTCCAACACAGGAAAGGCCAAACGCACAGCTCTAGTCTTAATATACTTTGCTCGCGCGTTTGATACGGTATGGAAGCCTGGCCTCCTCTGGAAGCTGACCAAATCTGGACTGCCAGTCTGCATTGTCCGCTGGCTGAAACAGTTCCTAGCTGATCGAAGAGCCTGCGTACAAATCAACAACAGCAGAAACCGACTCAAACCCCTCCAGCAAGGAGTGCCTCAAGGAAGCTGTATCTCGCCACTGCTATTTCTGGTTGCGATCAACGATATCCTGGAGGAAATGCCAGGAGAAATACAGGCGTCCCTATTTGCGGATGACCTCGCCCTCTGGTGCCAGGACACAGAAATCGGAAGAGCAGAACAGAAGCTGCAGACTGCTATTACCAAACTGAAGAAATGGGCATCCAAATGGCAAATGGAGGTGAATGTCAGTAAATGCGAAAGTATGATATTCACTACTCACAATGCCGAGGCCAGCCGTCAACTGCAGCTGAAATATGGGAGCCAGCCAATTCCTTGCAAAGAATCTGTCACATTCCTTGGAATAAAATTTGACCGTCTGCTGAACTTTGGCCACCACGCTGCTGCCCTAAAAGCTAAGACCAACTCTAGAATGCGCATACTATCAGCCCTCAGTGGGAAGAACTGGGGCCTACAGAAGGAAGACCTAAGAACTGTATACGTAACGTTTGTCAGATCAGCTCTGGAATATTGCGCAGGAATATGGGGGCCCCTGGCAGCACCCACCCACCTCCAAACAACGGAGAAAATCCAGAACAGGGCATGCAGAATAGTGACGGGCTGCTATTCATCGTCACCAACGGAAGCTCTCCAATTGGAGGCCGGAATTATCCCTATTAAGAACAGGGTCTGGTACCTGGCATCTAAAGCCTATGAGAAAAGCCTTCGTCTGCCGCCTCATCACCTCCGATACCAGGCAGTTAGCCACCAGCCTGGCCGTCAGCGAAAGCTGAAGTCGCAGCCCAATTGGAGATCCACAGCTCAGGAAATGGTCAATGATACAGATCTCCAGGGCTGTGAACGTGAGCCTACCGTCATCCTTCTGGCGGCTGCCCCATGGAACCTCAAGGCAACCGTCACCCCAAACACATCGCTGACTCAATCCTGCAGCAAGTCACTACCGGCTGATGTCAACAAGCAGCTAGCTAAGCAAACTCTGGACAGCTTAGCTCAAGTTGACATCCCTGTGGACCGACGGATCGGCAGCTGCCGGTACAATGAAAGGTGGAAGCGGAGTAATCATCGATGATAGCCGGAGCGGGCGGCGGACTCACCTGGCATTCCCAGCTGGGAAGCTTTGCTCCAGCTATAGAGCTGAGCTAAATGCGATACTCCAAGGGCTCCTATGGCTAAGGCGTAATCATAAGCTAAATGATTGCTCCTCAATCAGGATACTCACGGATTCCCTATCCTCGGTTGAACGGCTGCGGGCTGGCCCTTCTGGCCCCATATCTGACTTGGAATGGCAAATTTGGAACCAGCTGGACCTGCTGTCCAGGTGGAACATCAATGTGGAGGCAACCTGGATCCCCAGTCACTGCGGAATCTATGGAAATGAAAGGGCGGACCGACTGGCGAAGAACGGCAGTAAAATGGACCAAGAACATGTCAAAATTGACATGCCTACAGCTACTGCCGTACTGAAAAGGAAAGCAACAGAATCCTGGCACAACCAAATTAGCCATGCCAGGACTAAATCCATCTTTGGTAACCTTGGACCGGTCCCTCCTCGGAATGAAACCGGCTTGTCCAAGGCTGAACGGACTCTCTTATCCCAACTGCGGACTGGTAAGAGTCTCCTCTTAGCCCAATATCGTCACCAGCTTGATCCGGCCGGATGTCCCTCCCCCGCTTGTCCCGACTGCGGGGGTGCAGAAGAAGAATCCCTGGAGCAGCAACCTGCCCACAAAAGGAGTCTGTCCGACGGAGACTCCTTCCTCCCGACCCAAGCCTGACCGTCCTTTGGAATGACCCTGCCCGGGTGCTAGGGTTTCTGAGGGGTACTGGGCGCCTTTAGCCCAGCAGTATGGATCACCGCCTGGCCCCAAGAATGATGATGATGAAGTCGCGCTGAAGGCGTGAAAAATTTTCAATGAAGTTCAAATGCACTAAGTTTTGTGGCATTTTAATACAATTTCTTTGTGTTTATGATAAATTTAAGCGCCCGCGCCCCGCGCGGGCTTAAAATTTTTCTTCTGGCCAATTTTTTTCAGGGGACAAAACCCCCCCCCCGCCTCCCCCGTATCTACGCTAGTGGCAGTAGTATATAAGTAAGTGCGTAAGTAAGTTTAAGCTAAAAATAGCTATCCTTAAATAGAAATCTCCGGCGACACCGCAAAATTTTTAAAAATTTGCCTATTTTTGGAAAAAATTTGGGCACCCAAAAAATCCGCCGGGGGGAAGCAAAACTCCCGGGAGAGGGCGATTTCGGTAGAAGGAAGGGCATTTTCGGGGGAGGTCAATTTCGGAGGGGGCCGCCCACTCCCTGTAAAAAAATACCCTGTGTAATAAAATGTCGAAACAATCATGTATTATCGTTTTCTACTTATGCTGGTATGTTCAAGATTTAATGCTTTAGGTAGCAATGTCCAAATATAAACTGCAGCGCTCTAAGCCAACTTTTATTGACAATGATATCGGTAATGCTCCTTTGCCTTCTCATGCCAGTAGTTTGGTAGCTGGGAATAGTCGCTATAGATGGACATCTTCTCCAGTACCTGCGCAGTCGGTTTCCGCTTCAACCAGCCTTCTCGAAAAACCGCGATCAATATTGCCTGCAGCTGGTGATATTTATTCCAAGCAGCCCTTGTGCCAATTCAGACTATCCAGGAAAAATGTGGCCTCAAAATACCGATTTGTCAAACCAGAGGCTTCAGCAACGAGGAAGTTCGATCTAAACAGTGGGCCAGTTGTGAAGTCTAACCGTCAGCTTCCGAAACTGACAAAATGGAACAATCACATCTCTGCTAGTGCAAGGATGCGACCAAGCGTTCAACCTTCCAGAGTGAAAGTTTTCACAAATTATTCTATGGCGTTAGTCAGTCGTGGTGGATTAAAGGGATTAAATTTGAGATCAAGCCATGGTTCATTAAAGTCATCGGTTGTAAGCAAGGTGGTGGATCGATATAAGCTGACACGAATTCCAGCTAGTCGAAAAACTGTATTCAAAGGTACGTACGTATTTTAGGAGTATTACGGGTTCCGATTAAATATTATGTAGGGGCTAAGATATATAAATAAAAATATTATGTACTCCCTACAACAGCTTTTTACGGCCCTTTGGCGGTTACCCATTCATAGTAAGTCGGCGGTGCTGGTGGTGGTAAACGATAGGCATACTATCGAAGTCGGTACATGTGAGCCCTGACCACGGAGACCTGTGAGTCGGGGTTCCAGTGGTGGTCCAAAATGAAAGTGTTTAAAGTCAGTTTACCAAACACTTCGAGCGGAGGTGGGAATTCAATGGTGTGTATATATAATCACTTTTAGCCTGGCCTAGGGCACTGTTTAAGCTCCTTATATCAATTATCAATCATTCTTATCAACCAATCAATCAATTGCTGGAAAGGGATCCTTTAAAATGACAGAAGGACAAGAAACAAAAATGCTCCTTTGGAGCATGAAAAAGTAATATGGGTGATGGTTAGGTTGTAAAATCAAGAAAGGACTAGTCTTCAAAATGCTTAATATGGGGTTAGGTTCAAAAATAGAAGAGGACTAGGTTGTGAGCGAATTAATATGGGCACAGCTTCGCCGAACAACCCATATTCGCGGGATTTCACGTTCCGTCTTAGCGTAGAACTATCAATGTCAGTCAATAAAAAATTTAAGCAGTTGAATACTCATTGAATATATATAGCTGTTTGCATGCACTGTTAGACTAGCTAGGAATATAATACGTAAATTATCATCATTTTGTTGTGTTGAACTACGGCTGGCTCTACGACTAGGAGAGATCTAAAGATATGATGCTAAAGCTATTGGTCCAAGTCAGGAGGAAATAGAAGAGAGTCCTAAATTATTCTTGAATATAAATTTTCCGTATAAATGGATACGTAAAATGAGCTGGTTAGTATAAAGCAGCTATCGAAGAAAACGTTTGCTAAAATAAAAGTTCGAATAAAGCTCGAACACATACCGTAGCTGTAGGTTATTTATGAACTATAAACTAAATGTATCGTGGATATGCATAATAATTTACATTTACAAACCGCGAATATGGGTTGTTCGGCGAAGCTGTGCCCATATTAATTCGCTCACAACCTAGTCCTCTTCTATTTTTGAACCTAACCCCATATTAAGCATTTTAAAGACTAGTCCTCTCTTGATTTTACAACCTAACCATCACCCATATTACTTTTTCATGCTCCAAAGGAGCATTTTTGTTTCTTGTATATATATATACGTATACCTTTTTGTTTTTGAAGACTTGTATATAATGTGTATTCAACATTAGCGTATTTATATGCAGGGGGTTAGGGACTTAATGGGGTCTCCAAAGGAACCTGGCCTGGAGGCCTGAGAAATCTTAACTCATCCAGCGATATTAGATATATGTAACATGTTGCGTTCAGCATCCGTCAATTAGCTAGCAAGAGTACGACACGACTGGTGATATGGAGTCAAATGTTGTGTGTCAGTAGCCAGTGTGCCTGGCCAAGATACAGCCCCAAGACAGGGGCGTCACCACCTCCAGGCAATTCATTATAGCATGAGTATATACGTATGCAATTGTTGTAGGAAACCTCATGTCTGGTGGTTCTATGCATTGGTATAGACCTGGAATTCGCTGTAGCCGGGCCAGAAGGCACAGCAGTGTCTCTTCTAAGCATGCGATGAAACCGTCGGTGTCCCGTTTTAAGCTGGTCAGAAATTCTGCGTTGGTGTTTCATCGGGAAATGAAACGGTTAGTTGGCTGCCAAATTATTTTCGTTTATATATATACACTAAGTCTTTTGCGACCCCATGCAGGTGGACTCATTCTAGGGTATTTTGTCTCGGGGACGCTTGGAGGGCGAGACATTAGGGCGAAAATTTTCAAAAATGTTCAAAGACTATAATACTAATCATTGCGTTATTTATTTTCATACTACGTATTCGCCGACAAAGTTAATGTGTTTTCATGTTATTGTTATTGTTCATGCTTTTCATGAAATTTTGTGAGGGGGCGATCGTTTCTGACTCCCAAGTAAAATAAGTCCATTCTTCCTGTCATGATTTTCAATGCTGAATATTTGCAGTAATCTATCTATACCCTTTGTTTTAACTTTTATGCAGTGTATGCATATTGTCCTGAGAATTGAGTCTTCTCTTGTTGCCTGATGTTTAGGCCTGTTTTAGGTTTCTTAACAATTTTAAGCTTAATTTTTAGTTAATTTGTAGGTTGATTCATTTTTTAGCTTACCGTTAAAAAATATATAACTGTTTTTAAGAATATATCGAAAAAATTTTCCGTAAAATTGCTGCCTCCCAGACCTTTAACTTGGAAGGGACCCCCACCCTCCCAGATACTTTCCCCGCCATCAAGTTTTAGCGTAGTAAAAAGCCAGTTGTTGGGCTTCTTGTCATTCGCTAAATATCCTATCTTTATACACAATTCAACACTTGTGTATTTGCTAGAGATGGGCGCCGGATATTTTTTCATATTCGGTTATCCACCTATGTATTCAAAGCTTAAGTTCAAGAAATTTTTCAATTTTACAGTTAACATTTAGTTTTTCGGTGCACTGCTGTAAGCCATCATACAGCAAAACTAAAACCTTGGTTTCAAAAACATTTTCAGAAAAATTTTTGAAAAATTTTTAAAATTTTGAAATTTGGTCAAAAATTTTGCTAATTTTTTAAAATTTTTGTCTGAAATGTAAACTGCTGTCCGGATATTTTTTCATACTATATCCGGATATCCAGTGCCCTTCACTAGTATTTTCGTCTTTTATTATTTCAACTTTTGTATATTATATATACTTGTAGGAAATCACTTCGTTGTGTCAGTCGGAAGCCAGTCTCGCGATGGCAGACGAATCTGTACAAAAAAGTGAATCCGCCCAATCAATCTACAAATGGGCGTAGGGCTACGTTGAGCTCAGTTCCTAATGGGAAACTTTGTATTTTCTACTGTCGATATGGACGCTGTGCTCGTGGAAGTAGCTGCAAATATCGTCATGATCCCGGCTGTGTTGCTATTTGTAAAAGGTGCCACAATTGAATACACGGGAATTGAAACTGAAAATGGGAAACTAGAGATATGCACTCGCACACAATTTATCCTTGTTTTTTGACTTAAATATTAGTTCCTTTATATGAGTCATCTGGAAATTAGCTCTAGTGCGAACAGGCTTGATGAGTTTTTGTCATATACATATGTTTCGTCTTGTATTTTCCTTAATTTAATTTGTTGTTATCCTGTAAATTTTGTTTTCTGTGTAGCTTTCTATCGCTGTCATCTGTTGCTTTGTTGTTTGCAAATTTTGTTTTCTTGTTTGTTCCAGATTCCTTCGCGGTACCTGTGATATCTCCTCATGCCCGTTTACGCACAGCTTGAATTCTGCTCAGATGCCCCTGTGCGCTTTCTACCTCAAGGGTCGTTGCACCAAAGAAGCTTGTCCCTATGTCCATGTGAAGCACGGCTCTTCTGTAAGGCAATGTCTTGCCTTTGCCAAACATGGCTACTGTCCAAAGGGAGAAAAGGTGTGTGCGTAAGAGGAGAGTGGCAGAGAAACGGACGAAATGAGAAGGTCAAAAAATTTTCGTCAAGAGTACGTATGTGGCGTTCGCGTGGCATTTATTTTGGAAAATATTCCAGTGTTATTTTTTAATGTTTCATGCAAACAACTACGTATACGAATATTATATACGTATATACAATACGTATGTACAAGCCTCGTTACCTCAACCTAAATGATGCTGAAAGGTTATTAAGAAGATTGTAGGAGGCAATCGATGAAAGGAATAATGCAGAAATGTGGAAGTGGCAAAGCAAGTGAATTCGAATTGCATTGCGCTGTTCCTCCCACGCTTGGAATCTTCCATGTGCCAACATGACATTTTCACAGCAGGGGGCGTCCCCTGAAGTTGACTTCCTCTTGCAATTACCTTACCCTCGAAATCGCTCCCTTCCGAGATGTTTTTGGGGTGCCCAAAGTTTTATGCTAATGTTAACATAAAAATGTGCTAATTCTCAAAAAATTTCCTCCTTCGCCGGAGATTTTTTCATAGAATGTCAATTTTAGCTTAATCCAGGCTGGCGTTTTGGGAAACTTCTTGCGTTCCTCCATGCAAAATCTGCCAAAAAATATGGACTAAAGTTTTGTTATTTTTGCAAGAAATTTCCCATAAAGCCCCCCCCCCCCCCCGGAAATAATGCCTAAAAATACCCTGCACTAACGACCATGCAGATATAGCTTGTGAGGCTTTTTCGAATTTTTGGTTTCACCATAATCTGTGGTCAAGTATTTAAATTTTCAACCAGGTATACTGGGCTTATTCTAGGGAATTTTTCTTGGGGGGGCCCTCGGGGGTCGAGTCATTCTTGGGGGGGGTGAAAATTTTTTAAAGTTTTTCTAAAAAAATGCTAAAAAGTGTTATTTTTATAGTAATCACCAAAAAAGTTCGTGTTTAGTGCAAAAATAGCGCTTAAATAGGCAAAAATCGGCTAAAAATCTCTGGCGAAGCCGGAAAATTTTTGAAAATTTGGCCTTCTGAGCGAGTGTTTTTCAGGCAAAAGTTGGTACCAAAAGAGGCACCCACTTTATAGGGTGGGGGCAATTTTGGGGGGGGGACGATTTTTGGGGGGAAGGGTGTTTATGGGTCCCCCCCACTTAAGCCCAGGGTATATACGACAGCCGTTGAGTTAATATTGTCCGTACTTCTCATTTGTCAGCTTTTAACGTTGTTCATGATTATTGTTGGAAACCAGATGACTTTGTATTATAACAAACAGTTGCAGTTTGGCGGTGCGTAGTTTGTATGTGTGTCTGTGTGCAGACTTCGTTGTCATCGATGTCAGAAAGTTTTGATTGGTATAAATTGTGCCTTTACATTTTGTCTTGTGGCTAATGAATGTTGTAGTCTAGTGATAATGATAATGGCATGCGTTTACTTAATTTTTCTTCAGTGTGACAAGAAACATAACAGGGATCCTTTTCGGCTACGGCGAAAGAAGCAAAAGGATAGGTACGTATTCTTAGTGACAATAATTTCACCCTGGATTGCTCCTTGGTAAGCAAATATTATTTGCTTAACTGTCGTGAATAAAAAAGTTAATTTGAGATTTAAGGTATGTCTGAATTGGATATCATTTCGTTGCTGGCTAAAGTGGGATAAGCTCATGAACCTTTGTAATAATTTTGAAAGTGATTTTAATTTGCTGAGCATTTCGGCACGTCGAAGCGCTGCGCGTGGGTGTGTATTGAATGACTATTCTGGACTTCTATGTAGACTTCTATTGCTGGGCGTTAATGTTAACACTAGTAGATAAAATCTAAAGGGGTTAAAATAGGGGATAGTGGATAAAATCTAATAATGCTAAAAATACAGCAAAAATACCCTGTTTTTGCTGTATTTTTCCTGTCCCTGTTCAGTCTTAGCACCAAAATATAAGACTTTTTGGCCAAAAACAATACAGCGAAGCCGCAAAGTTTTTGAAAATTTTGACCAAAAGTCCTGCAAATTTTGCAATTTCTAGGCACCGTAGGGTTAGTGGTGGGGGAGCCCAAAAACATGGGAAGGCGAAGAAGTAGGGGGGTGCCCCCCCCGTAAAAACCCCAGATTATTAGTGTAGTGTTGCCACAACATAATTTGGCTGGACTAAGCTTGATAATTATGCCACCGTAAGCTTAGGGTTTGGCTTTCCTTGTTGGAAGATTTCAGGCTCGTCGGCATTTCAATGAGGAGAGCTAGTCGGACCAAGTCCACGACTGTTGAAGAATCTTTCATTTCACTAAAACCTTTTGAATCGGACAGTGGAGGTATTTCATATCATGTATTTATAAGGTTGAAGGTGCGTACATTGTTAAGTTTGATAATCTTGTATTTTCGTTTTTGTTGCTTAATGATGTGCGTTTACTATCTTTCTGTTGTTACGTACCTTGAAAGATATTAATACGGTATGTAAATAAATGATGATGGCCTTTAACCCAATATCAGTTTCAGCTTAGGGTTGTTTCCGATTGTGAGTTCCGTGTGTTTTATGCGTCATTCAATCGATACTGTGTATACACCGATTTTTAGATGCTGGTAAACCCTCCTGTAGCCAGGACGTTCCCAGAACCAGAACTCTATTTCCATCGTTTGTGAATCTGGATGATAGTCTTTAGTGGTTTCTGGAAGATGGCTGCCTTGTTCCTACTCTCTACTTCCAGTTCTTCTACTTGGCACTAGTTTCAGCTCAGGTTTTAATTTGTTGTTTCCGTTTTCAGTCTTTCCATCCTGCGCTATCCCTTTGTTTATAGTTTGGAGTGTCGGGTTGAAAGAGCGGTTTAACATGTTGAACTAAAATTATTGGGGTTTAAAATGTTTTATTATAATAGACTTGCAAATTCCAGTGTTAAATTTGTGGTTAATGGTTATTTGCTTCTTGCCGGTGGTTGGACAATGTGCTTTAATGGCTTTATTTTGTGGCTATTTTATTTATTGCAGTAAAAGATTTATTGAATATAAATAAAGAAAACTTATGTGACTGGTGTGTGTTTTATTATTGACTTAATGGTAGCTACAGAAAATATTAGGTAGAAAGAAATGTTTTAATGACAAATAAATTTACATTGAGTTTAAACTGAAAGATACAAAAGATGGCAGTCCTGTAGTGATACTGACTATACAAGTGGGTAGCTGGCTTGAGTGGCAACACCGCAATGATTGTTTCGGTTTCTGGCGATTTTGACGTAGCCTTCTTCGCCCCATTGGGGTCCCCAGCTAAAATAATTTAGGTTATAATTTAATATTTTATTATCGAATATCGATGTCTAAGGAGGTATCCAAGAAGGAAGGTAGGTAGGTGATAGACAATAGTGCAGGATTCAGTATCAAAAACAAACTTACTAGGCTTAGGAATAAGTAGGCAACGTTGGTTGACGGCTCGTTTGTGTACAAAGTCTACGTAAGGGCTGGATTTTACTCTGAATGACTTGATAGAATTTTGTAAAGGAGAGCTGGTGCAGCAGCAACTGTAGACGTAACCTTTGGAGAATTAAACTTCGAACGGGCTACTACAATAGCACGTCATTTTGAGGCACTGACTGAGTGTTATGGAATAATTATTCGAAACTAAGTTACAACTTAAACTTGGGTGATGTCAGCGTAAAAATTTAAGGAATTAGGATTGAGTTAAAAATTTTCCTTTTAACTTTTGAGTCAGTGAGAATAAATGCTTCATAAGTTTTGGATAGTGCACTGTGTAGTGCAACAGCTAGGATGTAGGACCAATCACTCTAAAAAGGGCGGACTGTAACAAAAGTTTTACTGGAAACACTAATCACTTGTGCAACGGTCCCCTAGGGTGGATCCATCTCTGAAAGTAGTCCGTCGGTCGGTAAGTTTTCATTCAATTCGCTTAAATTGGCCTAATTATAACTTTTGTAGCAAACTAATGCTTGTGCAGACTGACCTGTTTTTGACTAGCCAATAGTCCTCGCCTTCCTGAGTCGTACCGTAACCAACAACGAGCACGCCATGATCCAAAGCTTCAGAGCTGCACTCTGGCTCATAGTATACACCTAAACAATGCAGTGAGTCTATTGTATGAGTGCATGAAAGAAAAGCTGGATTCGGAAAATACTGTGAAGGCCTGTCAAGTTTAACTTTATGGTGGTGGGTGGCACTACCAAATCATATACTTTTATATTTTTGTAATAGCTGTATTACATAGCAATCAGTAAGACCATGTCTTAGTCCGCAACAGGAGAGAGCAATGGATATTTCATTTATTATGCAGGACAGCTATGTAATTTGTAGGACACGTACCAGAGTTGTAAAATTGGAAGCTTTGATGAGAGGCATCGATGGCAACGGAGACGGGTCCTACAGTAGCCACAGCCTTCTTGAGCGCGTCCTCGTCCCCGTGCGGGGTCACATCCACAAATCCCTTATCACTGGCGCCAACCTTTCCTGGTTTGAAACGGCACGTCTCATCCTGCAATAAACCTGAGTCAGTCGTACAGAAGAGAAGATATATGTACTGTATAGCTTTGACTTTGTGGGAGTGGGAGTACGCAGTATATGTCAATGGACGGCAGCTTAAGAAAGAATTCAGAGAAGTTTGGATGTTGACGCGAACGTGAAGGATTATCTAGAAAACTGTCGATAGCAAGGTTGGGAAAGTAAGTTAAGTTGTACTCTTCGCTTAACAGCTACCTAAGATTGATAATACCCGTTATAGTTTCGCAGATAGGTAGGTAGGAACTCACTTCCCGCCCGCTAGCTGGTGAGCTGTCGCGAGGCCTCCCCACAGAGACAACCAAGGACGATAACTCCGGCCGCGTCGGGGTTATCCACATCGGATGTAGGAAGCTTAAAACTAGAGAGTCACCCCCCCCCACTTTTACGTGCCGGCAAGCTGGACAAACGATTGAAGCCAGTACAGAAGCCTAAACATTTACACCTAGCGAAGTGAACCGGTGTGGTCCCCCACTGAGGCGGTACTGACTTGTCCTGGTTGACCTCCGACCGTCCTTACTCATCCCCGAAGGTGTGACCAGATAGCGGGTAGCATACCTGAAGTTAAGTGATGTAGTGTTGTCAGCAGGGCTTGGCATCAGTTGGATGTTACCTGTTTTCCGTTTCCATACCGGAAAGTGTGACACGTGAGCCATAGCTTAAGCATAGGATTGCGTAGCCTCGTCGATGACCAAATCTCTGGATCCATTACTGGCAGGTTTCTAAGTAGGCTCGTCACGCCCGCAACCCTCCTCCTTTCTCAACCGGGCTTGCGACCGGCTACGGCGGAGTTTATAGTTTCCCAATAGTTAGTTATTGCATACTTTAGCTTCGTAAGGATAGGCAGTTTCGGTGTCCAAGCCATTGTTGTCCTTTATGTATTGGAATGCCTGGTCCATAAGACCGCCCTCGCAGCCGTTGTTTCCGTAGCTTCTTGAGCAATCCACTAAATTCTGCTCTGAGAGAGAAATCAGTTTACCAGTCTTTCGTTTGTGTTGCCCTTCTAGAGATCCTGTCTGAAATACAATAATTTGGCTGAAATGAAACTTCAACTAGAAGTATTATATTAGACTCTATATACAGTTTAATTTACTTGCAGTGACTTGTTATTTCACTTTATTAGTTTTCAGACATTTTGCTGATTACGTAGGTCAAAATTGTTAGCTACATTTTATTAAGTTATTATTTCTTTTGGTGGTTGCAATTTAACTATCATTGATGATTTAAACTAATACAGAAAAGCTATTTGTTTGCAGCAAGAAGAAGAAAGTTTACTTACGGAACTGAATGCCCAGCAGGATCCACAATGACCCTGTAAATGAAAAATGGAAGAAACGGTAAATTTACTGTCAAAACTGTCTAAAAGTTAGATTTGACCTTATATAAGGATGTGAGACCCTAGATAAGTAACCTATATACTGTGTAAATGTGCAATATTAATAAACTGCTTGATTAAACTATCATTTATGTCATATATTTATTATCTACCTTGTCTTTTGTGAAAATTTGACAAAGACAAATTTAAATAAATCCAGACCTGATTTTTGACTGGAGTAACCAGTCCGTGCTGTCTCCAGTCTACTTGATCCGGGACTCGGGCATTGAGTGGTTCCAAAAACGTCACACCTTTCCCATTGGCCAGGCTGTCCCCGTAGTTTCGTCGAAAACCGTTCATCGTTTTGACAAATTCTTTGGACGTCTAGAATGGCAACAAACTAAATTGCTGGCAGTACACTGAATTTAGCCCGTTCTAATAATTGCACGCACCACAGTAGGTTAATCCGGAGTGTAATCTAACGTTGGACAAACAATGCATACGATGTGTGAGTGTGGTTTAAAACATGATATATATCGGTGTGTATGTATGTATAGTTTGCTACATGCCTAAAAACTGCGTCGAAATTGCCTCAATCCATGGAGTTAGTAGTTTTTTCATCCGATTGGCAATCGACCCTTCCTTCAAGCCACAAAATATGTTTTATTGGCTGTTTTCTTCTCTTGGACGGGTCAATATACATAAAATGGTTGCCGTGTCGGAAAGAGTTAAAAATTGGGTACTTAAAAATTGGAAAAAGTTACCGGTGCCTTGTTGGCTATATAATTCATACTCATTCCCGAAGTCGGGAGAAATGCATGTTTGAACGCGCCCCCAAAGGGAACTTTTCTGACCTCTTTCGTTGACCCGATCAGAAATGGGATCCTTTTCTTCAAACAGCTACCGTAATCTCTTATGCGGTGGAAGAAAAGATCACTATAATTGTACTATCCGATAATGCTCGTCCAAACTAAAGGGAATCAATATAACACCCCCAACCACAACAATTCGCGTAATCTGCAGCAACTGGGAGTTTTAGGAAGTCATTGTTGCAGCTGCAGCTAAAACTGTAGGAACTGTAGAAACAATTTATAAATTCCTTGAGTCATACCATGTCAGCAAATTCATTGATTTCTAATCTGTGTCCTCGTTCTCCCAGAAGACGTTGGGAATTCTGCTGATGTACCAATTGATAGTTATTTTTGAAAATTTTCATTCGCTTGTATTCTTCTTCCATTGATTCATATGTCTTTCCTAAATACATATCATGATGAGAATAATCTTGACATTTATATTTTTAATTTTGTAAGTATGTATATTGTAACTATTTTACACCTAAAAATTATAACAAAATATACGTAAGTTTAATAAAGTTTGCCTAAATGAAGCTTCTACGTCTACTCTGTTTATTGGTATTTACAAATATTACATAAATATATATATATATACGTGTATATATATATAATAATTTTAAATATATTATTTGCTCCAACGTCAAACAGATTAAAATTTACCGTGTCTCTGTTTAAAGTCATTCCACAGACTAAGGAGTTGAACGTGTTCAAGAAAGTTTGGATCCTTCTTGAGTTCAATTCTTCGAAGTCCATTAGACTCTCCTCCATCCCTCACTGACTCTTCTACGGCAAAAACCAGACACGGCAAAAATAGAGCCAAAAACAGCTTCATAATTTTACCGGTACAGACCAAGTGTTTTGACAAACCGCTTTCTTTGCAGAAAATTGCTCAGATTGCAACCAGTTTGCAGCCGGAAAAATAGACAGATTGATGTGTAAAGTCTGTGCAAACTTTGGAAAAACTTTTCTGATGAAACAGGGGATAGTCACGCCTTATCGGTACTTCTTTGGCTTTCAAGGTCTTAAAAGGGGGGAATGAATACACTTAGTGTTAAAGACAATAAAAATGAGTAATCAATTTAGCAAATTAATAAGTGAGTAATAAATTTGATGCGTTATTGGGGCTTTAATTTTAAATTTCTTAAAATTTACTCTGGAAGTGGAACTGTGAAGTGTTAAGTTAAACTTAACTTAACTTATTTAAGAAAACAGAAATTAAGCAAGCATTTTATTTCATTTATTGTTCAGCGTTAAACAAACGAACTGATTTGTTTTGCTGTTATCTTGCCATTTCATTTTGAAGCCAAAAGGTCATGCGCTCCGACTTTAATAGATTCGTTGACAATAAAAGAATAAATCAATGCTGCTAACAAGTTAAAATGCACATAATCGTGCCTGTTACCGTCTTAGCTAGCCTAATACTAAATGGAGTATAGGTATACTTTGAGAGGACTATTAAATCACTGTATGACTGCAGTAGTTAGTCTTAACCTTAAGTATATATTAATTATTAATATATTAATTAGCCAGTCAGTCGATGTAAGGCTTGAAAACCCTAAATTTTGTGATAGGAATCTACGTACCACGTCTTTGATACTACTGGGCTGCTACTTCAATCGTTTGAGTTCAAGGTTAATCCGTGCTTATTACTGACTACTCTGTGATGCTTCATTTATTGTGTTAACTGTTAATTTAGATAGCTAAGATATTAGCTACCCACCCCAGTTATCTACTCAGTATAAGTAGGTAATTATTAGCTACCAAGCAAATACATCAGTGTAGCTTCTACAGCACTCTTATTCCATCCAAATTTGCAATTTTATCTATTCATTAGGCCATTTGGTCTGCCTGTGTCATTTAGCCTTGTCGCATTGAATTGGGTTTTCCAAATAGTTCAGTTCAACTGCTTATGTGTATGTGTGTGTCTGCGAGAGTGCGTTAGTCATATAAATTGACGCATGTGCGTGATATTAGGAGGCAAGACAGAGAAGAAGGGGAACTCTTTTTGGTGTGGTAATGCGACCAGTGAGGCAAAATTTTGAGAGAAATTCCCACTAGAGGATCCCAAAACATGTACGTATGTAGAGGTGCCTACGACAGGCTTAAATGCAATAGCAAGCTATACCACACTCGCCATAGCATTAGCTTTTCCTGTCAGTCTCAGAGCGTAATCTCTCTCTCAAGGCTTAGCTAGCTTTTTGCCTATTATGCACGGAGAGCACCATTTTATTGACTGGCGTTTTCTGAGCTCTGTCTCGCTTTCTCTCTGCATTAATTCCCGTAAAAGGGAAAAATAGACTTAGCCCCATAGCAAGCACTATACTACGTAGGAGGGGTCCATCCAACACTGCACAACATAAGACTGAGGCAATAGTGTGAGTGAGTAAGTGAGGCTACTGGAAAAGCATTGCCTAAAATTTCTAATCAGAAGACAGATGTCCCCCGAAATCATTTCTCCATTCTAAACAATTCATTGGGAAAATACCACCTGCCGTTTTAGACAGGCAATTTTGCACAGAAATTAAATATGCATGCGCTCTCCATTATGAATAATTGTGCGTTCAAATCTGCAATCCTTCCTAGTATATACGTAAGTGAGTTCGTTCGTAGGGTTTTATAGGGATATCTAGAAAATTGGACACCCCCTAAGGGTATTCTGAAGACGGTATATAAATTTGCATTTCAAATTTGCCCTCTGACGTGCAATAGGGTCTCGGTTTGCGCGCGTTCATGTGCACTTCTACTGAGCCATAAAAGTGCATCCTAAATGTATGTATTAATGTTGGCTTCGGATCAAAGCTGTTCAATTGAGCGAATTCTTCAGTTACTATATACTTAGTTACTACTGCTAGCGCAGTCCAGTGCATTATTATCTCCCTGCCTTCAGTGTGTGTGTTTGTACTAGGTAAGAGCTAAAGCGAGCAAGCTTTCAAGCACCATCTTGCATCTGCGCTTTTGCTTTTCTATTCCCCATTTTCCAACTAAGACTACTGCTCTGTATTCCATATATGGGGCGGCCTGGCACTAGGACTGGCTTAAGGGGGGAAAAGCATAGGCAATACATGCGCACTAGGCAATGAAATTGTGTGCTATGTTGTGTGTGTATATGCTGAGAGAGATATATGACTAGGCGCACGCGCTCTTTTGCCTATATAAGTGAAAGACTGAGCTCTACGTAGTGAACGTTATTGCACGGCGGGCGTCTGCCTTTCCCCCTATATGTTCTGAAAGATTTTGCCTTAGCAGTGTAGTTCTAGTATCTATCTGCTCAGCTCTTGCTGCTTGTGCTTGTGCTTGTGCTTTGCTTAACGCGCTCTTGCTCTCAAGGCTGGCTCAAAACTCGGAATAGGCCAGGCCCCCCCCTTCCTTCCCATATATGGAGGCTGGCGCGCAATACTTCCAATACCAAGCTACTACTGGCCAGTGAGGTTTGTTACATTTTATGTCTTTAGGTCCCCCCCCCCT
This sequence comes from Trissonchulus latispiculum, assembly GCA_030248195.1. Classification (NCBI taxonomy): domain Eukaryota; kingdom Metazoa; phylum Nematoda; class Enoplea; order Enoplida; family Ironidae; genus Trissonchulus; species Trissonchulus latispiculum. The sequence goes on along the minus strand of JASAND010009322.1, from coordinate 121,248 downwards.
CTTCTATCTCACTTGCTCCTGAACATTTTATCTCTGTTATACTCTTTCTTGCTCGGCTCGGCCTAGCCAGGCCCCTTTTCCGTCTAGCTAATACTTACCCTCATTTTGCTATTGCTTTAGATGTTCAATGCTTCTGCCAAAATGGAGTCGGCTACTATTGACACGGTGAGCATACTATATCTCTGTGTTCTATGTATGTAGTTCATGTTCTCATGTCCAGAGTGATGATTCATACTTTGCTTTTTGTTTTTGTTTACTGTTCTGTTGACTTTGTTTATTTTCATTACTACACTGCTACACATTAAGTCAAATTATTCAGATATAACCGAGATAAGACTTTACTTGGCTGAGTTAACACTAAACTTTGTTGTACACACAGAAATTTGAGGTCAAACGTTGAAACTTCAATAAAAAGTAATTATTAAAATAACATCGATAATGATGTGTAATGACTTTTCATTGAAAAAATTTGTGCATGTGAGTTTGTAGGTAGAACCGAGTTTTCACCAGAAGCTTCTTTCTATTTTCTTCAGTTTATCAAAACAATATATGCATTGCATTAAATTTTGTATAAAAATAATAGTATTGCTGTTCTGTTAATACAGTAAGCTATATATAATAATTAGTTAATTATATAGTAGTTGAAATTACTGTTTTACATTGTGAACATTTGTTTACAAACATTAGTAGACCTTGGAATAATTAAGCAAACGAGTTTAAACTAATTTATCTTATCTTTCTACGCAGTCTTAGTACTAATGACTATTGTTTTTTGCGTAATTAACACTTTCTTTTGTCGGTTGCATCCAATTATTCTAATTACTGACTTGATGTTCATTAGAAGGTCGGTTATGTTGGTTTGTTAATGCTTTACTGACTTTCGTTGGAAATTTATTTTGTTTTGCATATGGTTTATAGATTCGATTTATTTTTAATAGCAGGTGTAACTGTAACTACCAAGACAAACTACTGTCTCGATCCTAACTAGACAACAACTTTCGGGTCTTATCACGATTAACCCCACCACCACTCAAAATCCTTAAAACTTGACCTAAAGAGCTAAAGTTTGAAACTTTTTCAAGTTTTGAGGATTTTGAGTGGTGGGGGTAATCGAGATAAGGCCCCAACTTTTTTCTAGTTCTCTTCGTCACTTGTAAAAATTTGGAGCGTTTTATTTTTATCCTCCCTAGTGTTCAAGAATTCTTAACTTGACCAATCAAGCCAAAAGTTGACCTGGGCATTCATCAACCATGCTGAGTTCAATAAAATGTATATCCTTAATTTTTCATTTCCTGAAATTAAATTGTCTCTGGGCCGTCTCCGTCATCGCAATTAGCAAAAATTACAGAAAAAACTATAAAAAAAGTTGCACATTTGCGCGCACTTGGCGCATATACTCAGCTTATTATTAATAGCAGTTTGATTGTTTTTATCCAAAAAAGGTTTACAATTGGCCCATGTAAAGATAAAAGTCGAACCCCAATAACTTCCGTCAGAATAACAGGCGGTTCGGTATTTTTTCTTGCGATTGAGTCAACTACGCAGTACGACACGTTAAAAAGTTGACGTCAGAAAAATATCGTCATGCTTAGCTGTCTGTAAATTTCTCCAATTATGTAAAGTATAATTTGGTTATTGGGAACCGGAGTTCCCCTTTTTAAAAAGGGGACAACAAACAAACAATAGTGAATTTATAGAGTATAATTGAGGTTTACTTGTGGGAGGTCTTTCTGGCTTTCCCCTGAAATTCTGACAAGAACATGTGTACAGATTTCGGAACCATCCTGGGGCCCCTAGAACCCCAGAATTTTACCGCTAAGATTACATACATAGTTACGGATCATATCTCTCACCAAAGTTAAAAGCCCCAAGAACCCACAACGGGTCTTTTCCAGATTACTCCCTCCGGCCTCCACCACTCAAAATTCTCAAAACTTGACCAAATGATCTAAAATTTGGTATGGGTACCAAATGATCTAAAATTTGGTATGGGTATGTTTTCGATCACGCTGAGTTCAATTATCGTTAAATTTTTCGATTTCGCGAAATTAGATTTTTTCGATTTCTGAGGGGGGAGGCCAAGGGAAACCGAAAAAGTTTTTGTCTTCGATTTTGCTGAAAGATGTATATAGGGGTTTTCGGGGTCGTAATTTAATGTAATTTTATGTATATACTAGGTTAATTGGTTAATCTTTCAAAAATGAAGGGATTCATTCATCTTTCACTTCTTTACTTGCAATAAATGGTCCTTTGATTTAATGAATAGTCACAACTTTGGGGTCTTTTCCAGATTACTCCCTCCGGCCTCCACCACTCAAAATTCTCAAAACTTGACCAAATGATCTAAAATTTGGTACGGGTATGTTTTCGATCACGCTGAGTTCAATTATCGTTAAATTTTTCCGGTCTGGGTAAAACCCGGCCCCGGCCCCAGTCCGGCGCACACAGAGTTTAATAAGTGGGTAAAACCCGGCGCACTAGCCCGGCGCACTTACAGTGTAAATTCTTATGCAGTATAACAGAGGTGTATGTGTAATTACGCCACTGTTTTTTTGTGTTTTTTATTGTGTTTTCGCACACTTTTTTAGAAAAACACACAAAATTTTAAAAAACACACTAAAAAGCGCACTCAAATTTTCACCTTAAGGAGCACATTTATATTGATTTTAAGCATAATTTTTAAGTTTTTCCAAAATTGCGCCTTCGGCGCAAATATCATCTATATTCCTATTTTTACTTCTGTTTGTTTTCGTCTGGGCATTATTAGCTTTAGTGTAGCCTTCATTATTCTAAGCAACGCTGCCATTTGGGACTGTATATATAGGCATATTATTCTACGAAATTATGTTTCCAAATTCAAGAAATAACGGGAATAAAATATACTGTCGAAAAGTTTTGAAGAATTTCAGACCAATAGCTTCAATTTTCAAAAAATTCTCAACGTCTGGTGGGCTCCGCCCGCCAGGACCGCCATTGTAGCGTAAAAAGACGTCTTCAACACAAATATTTAACGTTCAGAACATAGAAATATCGTTTATAAAGACTAAGCAAGCGATATATGTTTTGTATTTCTTCTGTAACGAGCGAAATATGCTAAATATAGTTATAAATGCTGTAAAATCCGTTAAAAACGTGTTAATACCGCGAAAAGCGAATTTCAGGAAAAACACAGATTTTTTAATTTTAAAAAACACACATTTTCTTAAAAAACACAAAAAAAGCACAGGTGAAATTTTGAAAAAAACCCTGAATTACGCTTATGTGTAAAGATTTAAGGCGTAGTTTATGAGTTGAGTTTTATACTTTACAGTGTGTTACGCAACCTTTTCTAGCCATTTTGTATTGATTCATGGTTGGTACTTATGAAAATAAACAATTTTGAAATATATGAATTATATTTTGTAAGAACCGAGTAAAAAGCTTAAAATCATCCAATACTATTAATTCCTAAGACATTCCTAAAGTTTAAAAAATTTAAGTTGTACGTTTTTCAAGGGGGACATCAAGGAGAACTGGAAAATTTTGGTATGTCTTATCCCTCCGTAGTAAACTTTACAAGTTAATAATTTTTGAATTTTAAAATTTAAATTTAAATTTATCGTAATTTTCTTTATTTGGTGTAACTATGTCAGCAAAATTTCTTGAATGCTTTTTAATTACGTATTGTTTCTAAATATTGTTTCAAATTGTATTAAAACTTGGTGATGTATGGTAAAAATAAATTCAAAACTTTTGCTATGCATTTATTTCATTATATGCAAATGTTTCATTAAAAGAAATGTATAAGAAAAATATGTAATTACGTGACTTAACTGAAACAAGTTGGCCCCAAAAGGGGCAGTATTCCTTTCTAGACCTGTTATTTATTCAATTACAAAAATTGTCTTCGCTGCTTGAAGCATGGTGTAAGTTAGAAGCTTCATTTTTCCTGCTGCGCCTCAGCGCAGCAGGTCATTTAAATTTGCTCAGGTCGAACTTCAGCACACAATTTGTTCGTTAAACATGCATTTTTCCATAAATGCATGTGTGCAATGATTTAAGCTAGGGATTACATGATTTCTGTGTGGATTTCTACTTCTGATTCTAATCCGTGTAATTACGCATGTGTGTGTAGAATTGACTGAAGAATTCGAAACCGGAAATCTTATTCGTTTTGTTGTATGACTTATATGTTAACTAAAGACTTCCAAATTACAAGTCTACGCAAGCAAGCAAATCTAAGCTTTATGTTCCTATTAATAGGAAGTTCTCTAATACGGACCGAAATTATGGCTACTATATATGAGGAATAAAAGTAATTTTTTGCCGACAGCAGGCTAAGGTAAGAACGACGTTTTGCAGAAAACTTTGCAGAACCTAAGCAACTACCACCTCACTTATGAAAAAAATGGCTGCGCAGCAGGTTTATAATTCATAAAATATTCATCCATTCATCCGCGGAAACTTAACCTTTTGCACAAAATATTGCTTGTTATGTTACTATTTCACCTGTCTGTTACTTCTTTTGATATCCAATTACTATATTTTTCTCGCTGATCCCCAATCGTAAAGAACAGAGAGAGCAGACAGGTTTATACTTGCCATGGCTGAACTTGTCATGTTCAGCGCAAGTTAGTGCCTTATCACCTAACCCTAACGCACCCATGTGTAGCTCTCAAGCTACACTGGTGCTCAAAAACCTGCAACCACTTAGATTGCTGACAGTCGAAGACTGCGTGGAGGCTACCACTTGCGCTGCTTAAATAGGACCCAAACCTAATTTGCATAATCTGAATGCAAAAAAAATTACCTAAGCTAGCCCTGTGTTGAAGATAGGGCTTCTAAATGGAGAAATGACTCACTATGCACTAAACATAATAGTATCCGTTTTATACATTCCTGCTCCAGCAGGAATAAAAATCATAATGAAAACAAAACAATGCGATAATATACTTTTCCATTGTTGCAAGGGATTGTATATACTGTTTGCATTATCGTAAGCAAATACAATGTATTTACATGCATAATACACACGTTATGCACGTGTTTAACTGCGCCGGGTTTTATAATATTGAGGCCGGGTTTTACCCTGCGCCGGGGCCGGGGCCGGGGCCGTGTTTTACCCACCTAAAACAAATGCATGGGCCGGGGCCGTGTTTTGCCCAGGTGCGCCGGGGCCGGGGCCGGAGCCGGGGCCGGGTTTTACCCACACCCAATTTTTCGATTTCGCGAAATTAAATTTTTTTCGATTTCTGAGGGGGGAACAAGGGAAACCGAAAACGGGTATTATCAACCTTAGGAGGGTATTTGCAAAGCAAAGCAGTACTACAAAAACTTCCTTTGCCAATTGTTATCGATAGTTCTCCAGAAAATCGTCTTCGATTTTGCTGAAAAGATGTATATAGGGGTTTTCGGGGTGGTAGAACACGAATCTGATGACCGTTTTGATTCAGCTTTTCGTTAACTCAGCATAAGCTTACATCTTAAGCTTGCAACTTTAGCTTTTGTCAAGCTAACGAAAAGCTGAATTGAAAAACTAACTTCAGATTCGTGTTCAGCGGCCGAGAAAATCCTTCTATGCAACTTTTCCGCCAACTTGGGGACAAAAAGCTTTCGGTTTCCCTTGGTCCCCCCATAGAAATCGAAAAAAATTGAATTTTGCGAAATCGAAAAATTTTGTGATATTTGAACTCAGCGTGGTCGAAAACATACCCACACCAAATTTTGGTTCATTTGGTCAAATTTTAAGGATTCTGAGTGGTGGGGTGTAATCGAGATAAGACCCCCCACAACAACAACTTAAATCTAGATATACAATTAGGTTAGATTTGAAGAATGATTTGGTGATTCTTCTGTATGCGCACACTAGAGACCTTCACGGGCCTGAATTTTCAGGCCCGGCCCGGCCCGGCCCGTTAAAATTTCTGCTCGGCCCGGCCCGGCCCGGCCCGTTTCAAAAATTTTGGACCTAGGCCCGGCCCGGCCCGGCCCGCTCCAACTTAGGCCCGGCCCGGCCCGGCCCGTAAGGTGAAAAGCTAGGCCTGGCCCGGCCCGGGCCCGTTTTACTAATTTTTTTGCCGTTGCCCAAAACAAAAGATTTTTCGTTTTTCGGAACTTATTCGTGTTTAACCATTTTAAGCGATTTCTCGAATTTTTTTATGAACGTTTTGGAGACGAGCATTTCGGCGCGCCTACTATTGGTTTGTCTGCCGGGCCGAAAAAGTCTTTAACTGCGGGCCGAAATGGGTTGGTTCGACTCTGAGAAAATGTTGTGGGAGCACTAAAATTTGCTAAAAATTGACGCATTCTGGTTATTTTACACAAAATTTAAGGGTCTCTTGCGCTTCCTCCTACCCATAACTTTTGAGGTTTTTTGAACACTAAGTTTAAAATTTTATATGGGGGCACACTGGGGGTGCTGAAACCAAAAATTTTAAAATTTAAAAATTTTAAGAAATTTAAACGTGTAGTTTGGTATATTAGGGTGACCAAGGGGATCTGAAAAATTTTGTCCCCGATTTTGCTGAAAACGGGCATATATTGCAAAATTGAAAACCGGTTTTCAGGTGCCTTGAGCACGAATCTGAAATCTGTTTTTTGATTCAGCTTTTCGTTAACTCATTATAAACTTACATCTTAAACATGCAGCTTTAGTTTCCATTGAACTAACGGAAAGCTGAATTTTAGAATAAAATATTCTAAACGAATTTGTTATTTTTTGAAACAATTTTGTTTCGGATTCAGGACTAAATAACAAAGAAAGTTGCCCCATTCAGGATTATGAAGAATTAAAAACAGAGCAAAACTTGTCCTTCCTCAATTTATATAATTATTTTTCTCTTCCTGCAGCCAAAAACCAACATTGACCACGTCACCAACACAGGTGCACAAAATGGCGCACGGTTATAATCATACATTAACATAGGGTCGGGTCCTGGGGGGCTTGTCCCCAAAAAATTTTGAGGGGGCTTGTACCTTGAACAAAAATTTTCAGGGGGGCTTGTACCTCAAGAATAAATTTGCAAAATGTTTTGAAAAATTAACGCTAATTTTATTAAAATTAGCAATTTTTTGTCAAAATTTGCAAAAATCTTCAATTTTTTGTAAAAATTTCAAAATTTTCTCCAATTTCCCGGAAAAATTAAACATTTTCGCTAAAAAATTCCGGCGAAGCCGGAAATTTTTTTAAATATTACTGTAAAACTAATTTTTTCCGGCTATTTTTGGTAACCCCTTGGCCATTTTTCGTTACCCCTTGTCCCCGATGGCGATAGGGCTTGTACCTTGTCCGGGTTGGGGGGGGACTTGGAACCCCCCCGCGTTAACCTATGGTTATAATAGTCCACCCACAGTCAATAGTTAATAATAGGATGTTTTCCACAACCCTCCCTCGAAAGAAAGTTGGGTTGTATGTAGATGATTGGATGATCCAGATGTGTTTGTATTTTGGTAGGGTGCTAACTGGGGCTCAGTAATTTCAAAAATTTCGAAAAATTTTAATTTTTTAAAATTTAAAATTTTTGAATTTTTTTAAATTTTCCGGTAGAATCGATGATGCAGAGCATTTTTCTTCTTGCACCAACATCTGAAAATGCTTCCTGCGTTCTCTACAATGGCTGTTATTGTAAAGATCAAAGGTAATTGCCGCCTAGTACTATTATGGGCGGCAATTTTGTTTGATCTTTACGCCTAAAGTTGTACAGATCGCAGGAAGCATTTTCAGATGTTGGTGCAAGAAGGAAAAATGCTCCGCATCGTTAACTCTAACGAAAAATCGTAAAAATGCAACAATCTTAAAATTTTTTAAGTTTTTGAAATCACGGAGCCTCAGGAAGCACTTACAAAAATAGGAATGCATTTGAATCATCCAATAACCCACAACCCAACCACTTTCTTTTGAGTGGGGGATTGTGGATACGCAGAAAAGGTACATTGAAATTAAAGATAAAACTTAATATACACTGGCACTCCAAAAATTGCGTTCCGTTTCGGGTACTAAACTACTTTCAGTCGGCCCCGGTAAACCCTTGGGTCCTCATATTTTCACTACTGCGGCTCACATCTAACTCTGATTCAGCGTCCCCTAATCTAAAGAACAATATTGCTTAAATATTTAATTTAAACATATAAATGTTTACCAAGACAAAAAATTAAATAGCTGCTCAATTGTAACATACATATTATTTATTATACATACATATTATTATTTCCTATTCTCAGTTTCGCTCTAAATAGACTCTTATTTCAAACTTTTAAATCAAATAATTTAAACAGTTTCATTCTTTAGACTATGAGATGTCTTAGATCTTAGATCTTAATTTAGACTTGGTAACATTTAATCCTCTTTTTAAAAAAAACATGACTTGTTGATGGGGCCGTGGCGGGCATAGGATAACGTGGGGGGAATGGGGGGTGCAGACCCCTCCAGACCGACAAAGAACCGGTAGACCCCTTCAGCGAAAAGAAAAAAGGGCAGACCCTGTCGTCTAGAAAGGAAAAAAGGGTAGACCCCTCAGCGATTTTCACTGAAAATTGGTAATTTTTTAGCAAATTTTTGCGATTTTTTTCAAAAAATTTCTTAAACATCGCTAAAAATTGCCATTTTCACTAATTTTTGGCCAAAAACATTAAAAATTCGGAGTTTTTGCCAATTTCGGGGCAGACCCCCTTAAAATTTTGGATTTTTTCAGGGGTAGACCCCTCGCCGAGGTCGGGGTAGACCCCCCCAGAATCGGACCCCGTGTTAATGTATGGTGGCGGGGCCATGTTTTCTGCACACCCGATTTCCAGAGGTTTCACAATAGATGGGACGCTCCTGATTTTTCTTTTTGCACTCCTTATCTGCTTGGATAGTAGGGGCAGGGCATCACAGCAGCTAACCGCTTTCGCAAAAACTAACTGGTTTGGCTCAAGCTAAGAAAATAAGATGAAGGGGGAACTCGTTTACCAATTTATGATTCAAACCATAGAATAACGTGAGGGTATGGGGGCGCAGACCCTCCCCGACCTACAAAACCGGGTAGACCCCTCAGCGAGAAGCAAAAGAGGGCAGACCCTTTAGATCAGAAAGTATAAGAAGGGTAGACCCCCTTAGCAATTTTCACCGAAAATTGAGCATTTTTAGCAAGTTTTAACCATTTTTTCAAAACATTTCTATAAAATCCCTAAAACTTTGTTTTTTGTTAATTTTTGGTCCAAAACTTTGAAAATTTTTAAATTTTACTAATTTCAGGGTGAAATTCCCTTAAAATTTTGGAAGGTTTTTCAGGGTTAATGTGTGTATGCTTCAAGCGTGTGGGTTTCTTTTAACACTGAAAAGTTTAGGGTATATCTATCTGAAATGCATTTTCGATTCAACTGATTACTTTACAACATACACAACCGTAGCCAATCCAAGCCCCAAACGACTAACTTAATATGGGTTTAGCTTTAATCCTTGAGCAGTTTTAAATGTGTTATCCAGCAAAAACCTCCTGCAACACTTAGGGCCTATTACTTTAAAAATTAAAATGGTCTGATTAAATGAGTTAATTTTAATCCGTTTAATCCTGCATTAAAGAAATAGCGGTTAAAGTTTTAATCCTGCTGATTTTTAATCCGCCATTAAAGAAACAGCGATTAAAATTTTTAATCCGCCAACTTTTATTCCGTTTTATCCGCGTGGCTGCACGAGGATTAAAAACTAGTTGAAAATGAAGGAGGCTGATTAAACGGATTATAATTAATCCGTTAATTAATCCTTTAAAGAAACAGCTAATAAGCAGGTCGGATTAAAATTAACTCTTCCATTTTTAACCCGAAGTGTGAATAAAGAAACAGGATTAGATAAAAATTTTAATCCTAGGTACATTAAAGAAATAGGATAAATTATAATCCGTTTAACTCGTTTAACTCGCTGGATTAAATTTTAATCCTTTTAATCCGAGGTTCTATTTCTTTAATGCGGATTAATTTTAATCTAATCCGTTTAGTCTTTAAAGAAATAGACCTTAACTAACCCCAAAGCTAAACGAATTTTTTCCTTTTTAAGTTGAACTTTAATGTTTTAGATTTCTCCAGGACAAACTCTGTATCCCAGTCATGCGGTGGTCAAACTGCGGAACCAGGACGACGTGTGCGCCCTCCTGCGTTTGCTCATTGACAACGGCTACACTGACGTCTCCTTTACGTCAAACTTCCGACCAGTCTCTTCCGAGACGCCGACCTGCGTCGACGTCGCCTCTCAGACTGACTTTCTCTCCGCCCTCCCCCCACCTCCCATCCCCTTCCTTCACTCCCGGCGGGGCCTGACCCCCCTCGGATCCACGACAGATCAGACGTTTGGGACCCGGCCCCTCCTCAATCCCACCCTGGTGACCCTACCCAACTTCCCCTCCATCCCCCCGCCCCCGCTTTCTCTGGCTTCCACCTGTGTCAAGACGGGCACAGGGAACCCGTTGGGAGGAGCCCTTGTGAGCTCCCTCTTCAACAGTCCGGCCCTGACCGGTGCTCTTCCAGCCGGGATCGGAGCCGGAGGAGCCGCCAGTCGGGGCACTCCGGAACCCGCAGTGGCAGATGTGGCACTGGTGCGGCAGCGCGGGAGTACGGGGAATGCGGCCGCAGCGGCCACGGCGCTTCCAGCGGGGACAGAGGATGTGACCTATGTCCGCTGTAAACTCTGTAACAATCCGATCATGTCCAATCGATCCACCAATCTGATTAATCATGTGAAACGTCATGCCACCCTGAAACAGTACCAATGTCCTCACTGTAGCTATCAGCATAATGAGACGGCAAAAGTACGTAAGAGGAACGTGTTGCATACATTTAGATTTGGGAATGGTGGATTTATCTCACTGATTAGGCTTTATTAAAATTTTATTTAATGCGTTAATGAAGAAGCAAATACATAATGGAAAGAAATTTTGTATGACAGGGGACACAACTCCCCTGAGAGGAGTAATACCTGTAACCTAAAAGTGTATTATTTGAGGACATTCAAAAACTTATAAATTGTGCGCGCACACATACCGAATAAAAATCAATCATGGGTAGGTAGCGGTAAACGTAGTTTGTATAGCCTTGTCTGTGATAGCTTCCGTTTACCAACATTTGGCATCCATTGATGTTGCAGTATATACTGTTTTAGGTTCGTCTTCACATGTTGCATAATCATGGGGACAACGAGATCCCACCCATTGATCGTTGGACCCCTCAGCTGCAGCAGTCCTGGGAGGACCTCCTCCAGCAGTGCTTCCCAGACTTCGTTCAGAGCACCAGTCTCAGCAACGGCGGATCCAACCGGGAAACTTCCACAACTTCCTCCGCCTCTTCCCCGCCCAACGGTGTCGAATCTGAGGAAGCAACAAACCACACCCCGGGAGGTGGGACCTGGCCCCAGGCCACGGCCACGTTCAGTGTATCCGCGGGAGCCGAGCCGGGGAGCCGAATTGTCCCCTGTATGGAGTGTGGGCAGCTGATCGACTGGAAGGCCCGGGTGCGTCATGTTCACAAGATGCACCTCAAGTATGTTCCCTACAGCTGTTCTCAGTGCACCTTCACTGCGGTTGACTACGCCGCCGCTCAGCGGCATACTCAACTGCGGGAATGCGGCCATGCGGATGCGGAGGTCATCACCCGAGATTTGCAGCAGATGGTGGAACAGTCCCTATCCCATTGCTTCCCGGACGCTTTGGCCTCAAGAAATGATCGGTCCACCGGATCCAACGAATGCGAAGGTCCAATCCCGGCCGCCGCCAACGGGAAATCCCTTCCGATTGATCTGGACTCGGATCTTCTGGACGGCCCGATAGCGACGGAGGATCCGGAAACTTTTCCGGAATCCGGGAGTGCTGCGGATGCGGATCTGCCAGTGGATGCGGATGCGGAGGATGGAGAGGAGTCCAGCTGTCCGACGGATGAGGATAGTCCTCCCGCCTACTCCCTCAGCATCACCAGCATCCCCATCTCCCCGTCTGGGCTGAGTTTGGCCGCCGGGATTCGGGAATGTCTCAGTTCCAGCCTCTGTACTACCACCACCAGTAACGGGGGGAGTCGATCCCTCAAATCGGAGGATATGGACACGACCCCCTCCTCCAACTATCGCGGGAGTCGGGGTAAACGGGCCAACCTGCTGGAGTGTCAGCTGTGTCAGCGGAAGATTGTGAGCTACCCGCGTCAGTCGCTTCTGAATCATGCCAAACGTCACTGCTACAGGAAACAGTTCAAGTGTCGGATCTGTTCCTATGCCAGCTCTGAGGCGGCCCATGTCAGAAATCATATGTCGGCAAAGCATGGCATGGTGGGCAGTACTCCCCTGGATAATAAGTACGTATATATGTTTGTCCACAAACGGGCAAAACTGTCTCAATTTATACTTTTACGCACTAGGTTAATTGGTTAATCTTTCAAAAATGTAGGGGTTGATTCATCTTTCACTTCTTTACTTTCAAAAACGGTCCTTTGATTTAACGAATACTCACAGCTTTGGGTCTTTTCCAGATTACCCCCACCACTCAAAATTCTTAAAACTTTATCAAGTGAGCTGGAATTTGGCATGGGTATGTTTTCGACCACGCTGAATTCAATTATCGTTAAATTTTTCGATTTCTTGAGATTCGATTTTTTCATTCGCAAGGGGAGACCAAGGGAAGCGAAAACTTTTTTGTCGCAGATTTTGCTAAGCTTACAACTTAAGGGGGGGTCCAAATTTTGGTCATTTTTCGACTTTCTCCGATCTCGCTGGTTTTTACATATTTTATGGTCCAAACGGTATATTTTAATGAGTTTTTAAAATTAATGTTGTAAGTCGTACGGTTGTTGCGTAATTTCACCTCAAAGTTGAGGTCTCATGTGTTAAACATAGGAAACTTAAAAAGTTTCACTTTTTTGGAGTTGTGTCAAAAAATCTCGAAACTGGGCCAACTGGGCAATGCTAACCAGCCGTGTCTGGTATCATTAGAAAGGCCTGGATGAGGTCTGTGATTTGTTGGAATTAGAATTTTGGGCCCAAATCCGTTATCTGGCATCTCACATACACATTGTGCAGCCATTTTGCACAACTTTGAAATTTGTGCAGAATAAAAATTCAGCTTGGAAAAGTATGCAATCATGACAGAAAACAGACATCTTGGTTAAGGGAGCCGTGTAAAGATTTTATGTTATCCAGCATCAAACCTCCGTGTGGCACGGACGTTAAATTGTCATTAAGAAGGTAAAACATGAAATAACTGTAAATCAACTCTCTTCATTCCCGAAGGGCAATAACATTTTTCCAACGTTGCAGTTAAAACTGAAGTTAGAAAGGCTTGCTGTGCACAAACCGCGATTACGGCACCATTGCCTTCCCCACACTCATCTTCATTCCCGAAGGTCAAATGCCTGTTTCAACAAGTTCTCGGATTTATGTGTTTAAAATTCTGTCAAATTGGCCTTTTGCATTTTTTGGCTTTTACTGGCTTCTCTAGGAATATGTGGCAGAATTTCTTCAAGATTTAGAAACATGATTTTTGCAAGTAGAAGTCAAAAATAGTGATATGCCAATTTGACAGGATTTTGACAATTTCGCCTATGTTTAACACGTATAAAACCTGCCACTTATTCCTAATAGGAATAAGTGGCATTATTATTTTAAGCTTCAGAAACATGATTTTTGCAAGTAGAAGTCAAAAATAGTGAGATGCCAATTTGGCAGGATTTTGACAATTTCGCCTATGCTTAACACGTAAAACCTGCCACTTATTCCTAATAGGAATAAGTGGCATTATTTTTTTAAGCTTCAGAAACATGATTTTTGCAGGTAGAAGTCAAAAATAGTGAGATGCCAATTTGGCAGGATTTTGACAATTTCGCCTATGTTTAACACGTAAAACCTGCCACTTATTCCTAGGAATAAGTGGCATTATTTTTTTAAGCTTCAGAAACATGATTTTTGTAAGTAGAAGTCAAAAATAGTGAGATGCCAATTTGGCAGGATTTTGACAATTTCGCCTATGTTTAACACATAAAACCTGCCACTTATTCTTAGTAGGAATAAGTGGCATGACTTTTCCATGTTTAGAATAACGGCAGTTGAAGCCAAAAAATGCCTATTTGGCAGAATTCTGACATTGTCGCCTAGTCGTCGCCTATTAACATAAATCTGACAAATTGTTGAAACAGGCATTTGCCCTTCGGGAATGAAGATGAGTGTGTGGAAGGCAATGGTGCCGTAGTCACTGTATGCGCTATGCAAGAACTTTTTAACTTCGATCTAACTTCAACGTTAAATAAAGGTTCTTGCCCTTCGGGAATGAAGAGGGTCGATTCTTCACAGGCGGTCAAGTGGTAAACTTTATGTCAATGGCAATGTTTATTGTCAATGTCAAATGGAAGGTGCCAGATAACGTTTAGATGCTAGAGACCATCAAATATTTACATGTTCTCCTTACCAAGATAAAATTTAATAGGTTACGACAACCTGTGTTTTTCAAAGAGCTCAGCCAGCTGCACAAATTCAAAAGTTGTGCAGGATGGCTGCACAAATATTATATGAGATGCCAGATAACGGATTTGGGCCGAATTTTGATTTATTCTTTTAAAAGTTTTTAATTAATTTTTGAACATTCAAAATTTGAAGCCAATTTAAAAGCGGGTCAAATTTTAAATATTCAAAAATTGATTAAAAAATTTTAAAGACCTAAATCAAAATTCTAATTCCAACAAATCACAGCCCTTAGCCAGGCCTTTCTAATGATACCAGACAAGGCTGGTTAGCAATGCCCAGTTTCGAGATGTTTTGACACAACTCCAATAAAGTGAAACTTTTTAAGTTTCCTATGTTTAACACATGAGACCTCAACTTTGAGGTGAAATTACGCGACAACCGTACGACTCACAACTTTAATTTTAAAAACTCATTAAAATACACCGTTTGGACCATAAAATATGTAAAAATCAGCGAGATCAGAGAAAGTCGAAAAAATGACCAAAATTTGGACCCCCCTTAAGCTTGCAACTTTAGCATTTATCAAGCTAACGAAAAGCTTAATTAAAAAAACGAACTTTAGATTCGTGTTCAGCGACCGAGAAAACCCTTATATGCAACTTTTCAGCAAACTTGGCGACAAAAAATTTCGGTTTCCCTTGGTCCCCCTTGTGAATCGAAAAAATCTAATCTCGTGAAATCGAAAATTTTTGCGATATTTGAACTCAGCGTTGTCGAAAACATACCCATGCCAAATTTTAGATAATTTGGTCAAGTTTTAAGAATATTGAGTGGCGGGGGGGGGGTAATCTGAAAATGACCCCAACTTTGATCAAGTGTTTATCAACATCCCTGTACTTAAAACATAGATTCTGTAAGTTGTCTAGGCTGTTGTTCCATACTTAAAAATTGAAAGCCGTATCATTTAGAATAAAGCGAAATGCAGACGGCTATGTTATTGGTAATGTCATTTTTTATTTTCTCCCTGATTTAAAAAAATTGTTTTACATTTATTTTGCTTATTTCAGATGTCCGTCACTGGAAGGCGCCTGGAACCACCTGTTGACAAAGTGTTTTCCCACGGTTCGTCACAAGGAACGAAAAAACAAGCTTCTGTTTGAGTATTTGGGCCCTGATGATAGCATCAAGATGGAGGACATGGCCGCTGATCTGGAAGCCTACCTGAAACAGGAGCCTTCTGATGATTAAGCTAATGTTTAGTGTTTTAGTCTCTTTTCTTAGGCTTTAGACTAACATTCTGTAGGCAGAAAGGTACATAATATGTGATGAGGTGGGATCGGGACCATACTGGATGCGATAAATTTGTCTTTTTGGCAATTCTTAACTTTAACTTAAAAAGTTGATTAAACTGGCTGTCGAACTTTATTTTCACAGTGGCTAAAGTGGACTAGGCACGTTGTAGTAAACAAATTTACATCAAGAATTTCTGGTAGAATTTGAAAATTTCAGGCAGATTTTGGACCTTTTTGTCTGGGCCCGTAGTTACCCTGATCGGACACATTTTGTTTCCTTTTGAAAGTTGTTGGTTTATTTATGTCAGTCAGTTACGTACATAATAGTCAGCCTTGAACGCTGAGTAATTAATGTATTTATTCACTTTTCCGATTAATCTATTAGAGTGTTGGGCATTTGACCTAGCCAAAGGAGTCGTCTCCCTAAATTGTTCTTATGAAATGTTCAACTTCCTTTTGCTAAAAAATAAAAGCATTGGTCAGGGTTTCAGGGAAGGTTCCGCGGGTCTTTTCCAGATTGTCCCCAGTGCTAAAATTTAACAAAATAAAATAAATATAGCAAAAGTTTTCGATTTCGGTAAATTCTTGTTTTTTCGATTTGACATTCCAAAATAGTTAAGGGCGTTTCATTTTATTTCTATACGTTTGTATGTATGTAAGGGAAAGGTAGCTGGCTGGCATTAGTGTTTGAGGCCGGCCGCGGCCGGGATGCAAGTCAACCGTCAGAAATTTACAATTCTGAGCAACTAAGCTTAACATGAACTCCAAAGAGCTGAATCTACGATTAAAAAACTACGCAACGCGAAACTACCTACGTATACTCACTGTTAAGGTGGTGATTCCCTTTGGTCATATAAAGTTTGCACCATTATTACTCATTCATTACTTGGAGTTAAGAAGCCATTTTTATACCAGAATGCAGCTTGACATTTTCTCTTTTTAATGCATACGATGAAACTAATGTTGCTTTTCTAAAATATTGTTAACACATTTTAGAAGAAGTATAATTTTCCAGATTTTTCGCAGACTCAAGTAAATTTTTTCGCGAGACATCGGTTATATCATTCGATACCTCCATCAAATAGCTGGGGACGATTTTTTTATTTGTCAAATCGCTCTTCGTTGTGGAGAAATAAGCTGAAATGTGTGCGTAACCTGTATTTTGCCTACTTTTTCCAAATTTGTCAAGCGATTACTTTAGGTAAAAAGCAGTAATCGGGGCAACTAAAAAACGTCCCTGGGTATATTTGTGCAGAACACATCTGTAAAGTAGCAGCCCTCCAGCTTGCATGCTGAATGCTCTACAATGTTTGGAAAAAAATTGGTCGTGTTTTTGCGAAAACTACATTTTTTATGATAGCAGCCTACGGGATAGCTGTTGGAAGACGATCATGCGTCGGATAATTTGCCCCTATGAGACCTTCAGATCGACGCCCTTAGTTTGATTTTACGGCTTGCATAGTTCAAGAAATATTGGATTATTTGATTTCTGCGAAAATGACAAGTTTTCGACGCCAAAACAAGAAAATCGGCTATATCTCACGTTAGAGAAAAGCTAGAACGTTGCTTTAAAAAGTAAAAATATGAAGCTAAACGAGATCTTGCGAATGAATATAGTCATAACTGTATAGATGCTGCCAAACTTTCAGAAATTGGGAAAAACCACCCTGACCCGAAATCTCGAATTTTTGAATCGGGATTGCGCGGACGGTGTTAGAACGCTAAAAGAACATATTTTGGAAACTTTGGTCAAATTTCATCTTGATTTACCCCGCCAACCAACAATATTTGCCCAAAACGAATCACCACCGTAACTTCTCTTACTGTAGCTGGAGTTCTAAATAGAACGTGATTTAGTCACAACAAAATTGGACAACAATAGGAATCAAAATGTACTCTCGGGCTCTCGACGTTTGAAAATGTCTTCATTTAGCCTAGGATTTAGTTCATACTCTACTATCATCTTCCTGCTCCAGCGCCGACAGTACTAGGACAAAAACTGGATATGCTTCAAGAAGGGCATTGGTTTGGAAGCCAGAGCTGGATATTTAAAAAATAACTGTAAAAAGCCTGGTTTCTGTTTGACCTGTGCAGTCAGCGTACACTGTACACCTACATTTTTCTAATGTAACATCCGAAAATCAATACATATCTTAGCAGTCATAATAGCTGCACTGCAAACTGCTCCAGGCCGGTAGCCGGTCGGCCGAGCCGGTGAAACCCCGGCCGGCCTCAAACACTAGCTGGCATTACTATGCATTTAGATTTGTGATGTATTTATAATCTTCCATTAGTTGAATGTTAATGAGTTCTCCTATTTGAACATTTAATGTACGTAGGTCCGCAAAAATCTGAGATTTACTATAGATTTTTGCCTTTTTTGTATATTATTATTATTATTATTTGTATAACAACTGAAGACGTAATCTGTTGCTTTAAACCAATGTCGGTTTCTCTGTATATCTTTCCAGTCTTCTAGTCCTCTGTATTGATCGAAGCCAGTTAAGGCTTATCTGTAAGTTGTAAGCTATTGGCTGGTGTTATTATTAGTAATAGTAGTAACGTTGTTGTCGTTGTTGTTGTTGTTGCATTATGGTTGTGGTCTTTTGTTTATATATTGCATGTGAGCATAAGTCCTATTTGCTTGAAAATTGTTTGAGATTTGTCTTTCCCAAACTCTAAAAATTTCAGATTGTCTTCTTTTCAAATCGTATTTTCAAAATTTCTGGACATCTTTGTGTATATGTTTCGTGAATTTCTGTAATTGAAAAGTGCTGGCAGATAACCCCTCCCAGCCTGGTAGCGGTAGGCTAAAACGTCTAACACATAATAGATAAATGTTTATCAGAAACTGCCACAGCAACTCAAAGCAGCTAGTCAAATACAAAATTCAGAAATCCAGAAAGTACTCAGCAAAAGTGTCCATGTAATCGTTAGCTTGCCCACGTTTGTTGTCCTTTGTGTTGTTGTGCGTGCAGCTATTAAGTTTGGTATTGAATCGTGGTTGTATATGTATATTATAGTAACGACGCATGTCTTCTGTACATTGATAAAAACTAACTATCTTATATTTTATTTTGATGACGCATAAATTTCGGGAAAATCAGTATATGTTTCAAACATCAATGCGATAGAAACTCTTCACACAACGAATACGTGTATTATTGGGTGCCGTGCGACGTCACGGATTAAAAAAGGGTGCTTGGTTGACTTCCTATTTTTCGGTCTCCGATTTTGTTCATTTTCACATAATTTGTAGTTCCCATGTGTCGGCGAAACAAACATATTTTTAGTCGTAGTTGTTAGTTTTAAGTAACATTCTTACCGTCGTTCTCTAGAGCCCTTCAAAAGTGTCATCGGCATAAGGTGTTCTAGGAAAATTTATTCTAAAAATATTGTGGCAGAACTATTCTCGTTTTATCAAGGCTGAATTTTGAAATTCTGCACTCATTTAAATGATACAACGTAGAGAAGTAATGCACTGTGAACGACTGGCCGGAACGATTGAGGCGCGTGTGAGATAGCAGTGAATAGCAATACGCAATTGCGAATGTGCTCTGAAGTCTGGCATGTTAACTGAAAATCTGAATGACTTAGCCACAGTTTGATTTCGAGCTCTAATATTTTGTGTCGATATTTTGACTTGTTTCAAGAACAGTGTGGGAGCTATGTGTGTGAAAATGAGCGAAATCAGTGACTATCGATTGGGGACCAAAGTGACCCTGTCCCGTCCACGGGAAACGTTATTGAAAAATTTACTTGTAAAAGCTCAGTCTAGCATTTTGTTTCACTTGTTCAGTCCAGTATTATTCCGCTTTATCCGGAATTTTATAAGCATTGAAAGTTAGTGGCAGTTTTACTTTTCTGTGTAATCTCTGTTTATTCTGATTAAGCTGTGTAAGTGTTGGTGTTTTTTGCCGTTAAAATAGTGCTTCTGTTTCCGTGAGCTATGGATATATATATTTCAAAAGTTCAAAGCATTCATACTGTAACTGGTTTGCTTTGACGCATTGGAATAACGACTTGCAAACGAGTGATTTCATAAATTAATGAAAGGTGATTTCATAGTTCTAGCCGCAAGCGGACGCGCGTCGACAGACTTATGTAAGCGCCGTCATGCGCCTGTGGTGAGCGTGAATCCGGCAGTGGGTTTTTTAAACTGCTAAAAGTTACATCAAGAGTCCATAATTATTTTTCTCTTGTATTATAGAAGCAGAGTAAGCCACTAGAGGGCTTCTCTTCTTGGCATTGCGTAACGGTGCTCCGACCACAATACGCGAATATTCCCCGTTTGGGGCGGGGGTCGACAGGCATTCCCCCCTCCGTTTGGTGTGCGGGGGGGGGTAGACCAAACTGGTCCACGTTTGGTATGGGGGGGTAGCCGAATGTGGCCCCCATTTGGGGGGGGGCGCTCAAGCAGGCTAAGTCTGGCTCATTCTGATTGGCGACCCCGCTGAAACTACCGTAATCCTAAAATCCTGATAATCCTAAAACTACCAAACGTGGGGTTTCTGATTGGCTGTTGGCGACCCCCCCCCCCAAACAGGGACCTCTTGTCGGCTGCCCCCACTAAACGGAGAGGGTATGGTCTGTCGATTTGGTCGATTCCACCCAAACGGAGGAACATTCGCGTATTGCGGTCGGACCACCGTTACGCATTGCCAAGAAGAGAAGCCCTCTAGTAGCTTACTCTTCTTCTTAAATATAGTGCAATTATGCACTCTTGGTTACATGTTACATTCGGTGGCGTCGACGCGCATCTTTGAGCGTTTACGACTAACTATGAAATCACCCTTAGAGTATGACAAGTGTCAAGTGCAGCCGGAGTATGCAAGAAAGCAAAGATATCTTCTGCACACTGCAAGCCAAGACACCCAAGTCTCCCCTTATTTACATTCGTCTAGTAAACTTTTCCATTCCCCTCCATTTTGTACCAAAATCATTTCAATGCCTGCCAAACAGATCCTGCCTCCGAAGTTGGACATATTTCTTGCCCTTTAATTTTTGATCAATAACTTCAAAGTTTTGTATGGAGACACCAGAGTCCACAGGACATTGAAGGCTCATGGATTCAGAAATTTTAAAATTTAAAAAATAAAATTTTGTATTCATCAGCGTTTCGTGTGCCCCCATACTAAATATTGATTAAAAGCTGTTGGTCAAAAAATCAAAAGCTATGGATCCGATTGGACTGGAAGACTCACTATTAGATATTTCTAGGAAAGGGACAATGGGGAGTGTTTTGCTCTCACTGCACTAGTATGACAGTTATTTATCAGCCTATATATTAGAGAAAAGTTTAACTCATTGGCTCCATTTTAACGGTTTTCGGTCTTTTGTATTTTCTGTTGACTCGAGATTTGGCCATAATATGCATCAGCTTTAAATAGTTTTCTGCGTTCTAGAGATTCCAATGTATACTGATTAGGTTAATATGCCATCACTTTTTATTTTGCTTTGTTGTCTTTAATATCTTCATCGTTCTGTAATTTGAAAAATTGTTCAACTTTTTGAAAGGTCCAATTTTGCACCAAAATTAAATGTTTACTTCAGAAAATCGAATTTAGTTTTGTTAACTTACTTTATTATTATACTCTTGTTTTTGACTGGTCGATATCTTTCTGTATATGTTTGTTGTTCGGTCTCTGCTAATTTTTTGGGTTTGTGTCAGTGTTGTGGGCTTTAATCATTCCGATTTTTGTTTTTATTCGTATATTAAAGACGTGTTTGTTAGGTCGAAGAACTGTCAGTAACAGAGTTCGAAGTCAGATAAATAAAGTAGTGCTTAGTATCTAGGGAATCCGGAGAGAATCGAAGAAAGTGTTGTTGTTGAAATTTCTATGTCGCAGTTGCTACAGTATATCTCATATCACCGGCTGAAAACAAAACTTGCGTGTTGTTAAGAAGACAGCTACTAAATGGATTCTGAGTATTTAAGTTATGGTAAACAAGATTACGCGGAAATGTATATAATTAATTTTTAATAACATAGAATCTGCCGAAAAAATTGTGTGTATCAACAAGCACCGAAAGTTTTAAGAACCTGGATGGAATACTCCTTAATCGAACCCTCAGTTTCTGTTGACCCGCTTTGGATTAGATCTGAGATCCAAGTTTACAATGGTGTGTGGCAGGCAAGTCAGAGCAAACGCTGTTCCACATTTTTGACCTACTGCTGAAAGTTTGAAAATTTATTAAATTACATGTGATTACGTGATTACATGTGATTGCGGTGTGAATTTTCCCTCTTACGAATTTACGAAAAAATTACACCGATGAGAATTTTGCGAAGTTTGGAAAGGAAAATAATACGACATTGAAAATAGAATTTCAAGATAAAAGAAAGTGTAAAGCAATCTAACTAATCGCACCGCGGATAGTTTGTTCACATACTTAAAAAGTATCATGAACTTTATCTAGGAGATTTTTTGCTTTACTGGCAGATATTTCTGACACTCTAAGAGAAACCCATTTCTAAGATAAACTTTATATAAATCGATATAAGCTATAAGTTTTCCCTCCTTACCCTTATTTTCAATTTAAGATTGCATTCTTGCAGAAGAACCTAGAATATGAAGAATGCAATATATGCAAGGTTTAATAGTTTACTATTAAAAGAAGCACAGTCACCGAGATCTTTTGATATATAACAGACGAGAAAAAGTTAGTCAACTCAACACCGGCAAAGCTTCAGTCACAGTACATTGTTTTATGAGATTGTTCAAATCATTTCCACCACAATTGACCACTAGTTAGGGATATCCAGTTCCTGATGTAAGCTGACTACTCGGCCCTTTCATCCGGCTTTCCAAAATTCTCCTCAATAATTAAAAAAGCGATAATTAGCTAAAAATTGTCACTTAACGAGATTTTCTGGAAATGCAACATTGCAACACAGCATATAAATAGACATAAATAAAAGCTTTTCAGAGTTAAACATTCTACTTCCTCCAAATCCAGTCATTCTTACAAACTGTTAATCCTTTATCCTTTTTGCTCGCTTGCGGCTAATTCTCGGAAACGCTGTTAATATCATTTCAATGATCTCCTATTCTCTCGGTTTTTGACACAGGGGAAGATAAAGTTTAGAACGAAACCTAATTAGGACAATTGAAATGACTCCTCCTTGAATGTCAAAACCAGTAGGCATATGTATAGTCATGAGTTTATAAATACCAAGAGTAAGACACTCAGCTCGTCCTAATAGAATAAGCTTGCAAGATGCTCGAAACATTAAGGCCGAAATCTCGGGGGGGCTTCTCAGCGTGTAAACATACAAACAACGCTGACATTTTTCAAAAACGGGCGATCTTGCCAAATTAAATACTATAACTTGAGCTAGCAAAATAGAAAAGCAATAATTTTTATATCATTATGTTGCGTAGAACGAGATCTTTTCAACGATATAAAAATTATGTATTTAGGTTCAGGCAATCTCTTACAAATTCGGCAACAAAGGCATTATGAAGAAACGGTGAAATTCCTAGAATTTTCGTGGAAAGAATGTTTTGTTCCCGGCTTCGTAAGAGATTGCTTGAAGCTAAATTTTTTCACCGCTAAAAAGATCTCATTCTACGCAACATAATGATACAAAAATTATTGCGGTACGATTTTGCTAGCCCAAGTTATAGCATTTAATTTGGCAAAACCGCCCGTTTCTGAAAAATGTCAGTGTAGCATGTTTACACGCTGAGAAGCCCCCCCCCCCCGAGATTTCGGCCTTAATGTTTCGAGCATCTTGCAAGCTTATTCTATTAGGAAGAGCTGAGTGTCTTACTCTTGGTATTATAAACTCTTGGTATAGTTATTAAGTTGCCGTACAGTCATATTTTACCCACCTCTTTAATACAGAAAATCGTTTCGAGAAAGATCACTTAAGGCGAATAAAGATCGCTGCGGCTGACATAAAGCTAAGATGACATATGTGCAGCTTAAACGCAGCTTAACTGTCAGTGACTAAATGATAGATAATTGCGTACCCCTTCTCAAATCCCTTTAACTATAATTAACAAAGATATTTCTGCATATTGTAGTGCTTAACGAACAGAGGGGCTATCCATGTAGAAAAATCGAAGTCTGCCGTTTTGAGACGATTTTTGCAAGCATGGGCACGAATATAGAAATAATTCTAAATTAACGAATACCACAAATATTCGAATAGCTATTTATTATTTATTTATATATTATTTATTAGTTATTCTTAACGAATAATTCAATGAACGAATATTCGAATTATTGCGAATAGTCGAATAACGAAAATTCCGACGAAAGACTACCCATACTAGCTCAGGCATGTAGAATAGAATTTTAAAAGTTGCAAATTTTAAAAAATTTAAAATTTAAAAAGAATTTTGAAAATGCATAGGATAAGAACCTTAAAACTTAAATTCGACAAGCAGAAAAATACTCCAGTGTAAAAAATAAAAGCAATAGTTTTCAGCTTATGAGGGGAGATGAAATTCCAATGAGAGAGCCCTGGTCCTACATACAACTTTCCACCAATCATACTGTATTTCTCACACTAGACCCACATGAGTAAAAATGTCCAAATCCAGTGTCCAAATGCATTACGTAAAATTGTGATGCTGCAGCTTCTCTTGTCTTTGGTTAAACTGACTACATTTAAAAGCACAAGAAAGTAACTAGAAAAAACACCAAAATTACCAAATTAACCTTAAAGAACAATAAAGACGATTTCGTATGACCCAAGTTCAGAACTTCGACCATGCAGTCGTACAGGTTTGTGCTAGACCCATTCAATATGTGAAGAACTCAGATTCAGTTATAGATGCGTGTATTATGTAAGGGCGACATTTTAAGGATCGGCTTCAAACTTAAATTTTCCGCCTAAAAATTTTCCCTCCAGAAAATGTTTCACCGGGGAGAATTTTCCCTTAAGGGGTATAGGAAATTATTTCCTGGCCAAATCTTCACTGGTAAGTGGCAACAGGTAGGTATATCCGTTTCCGGGTACATGTTCATTCACTCTAGCTACAAGTCGTTTTCATCAGACTTTCCTATGTTCTCCTAAATATATACCAGAATATATATTATTCTTAATAAATCATACATAGAAAAAGATTTTCATCTATGATTTTATTAAGATGACATAATACAGTTTTTCGCTAATCCTTTGGCTTCCACTTTTCCCACCTATAGTGCACAAGCTATCATTTCAATATGTCCAATACCTGGGTTTATTTGACAGATAACGGGAAAACGTTGAAACTAGCTTAAGGGGGGGGGTCGCCGGGTACCAAATTTTATGGTCACCGATTTCGCTCATTTTCGGGTATAATATACCCCCATATGTGCCCAAAAACAAGACAAATTTTTAGAGTCCAGGGTCAATCCAGCTTAGAGATATTTCAGTTTAAATTCGTACAATTTAGTATTTGCGCCAGTATGCCTCGCTGAGGGCTTCGAAGTCGTGTACACATAGGACGACAACAGACTACGGCATGACAAATACATCAAATTAAAGCCTCTAGTTAGGGCTATTTATTAGTGCATAAATAACAGTGGCAAGATAAGCAACGAGCGAGAAACGGCGTTTGAACGATTCGGTAATGCTCATTCCGACTGTCATTTGCTTCAAACTTTAAGTCGCTCTAACTTTCTCATACTGCTTTGTAGAGACTTGGTGTAAGAAGATAAAATGTTCAGGACATCGAGAGCTTCAATTTGATATAAAATATGGCTATATTTGAAAAAATTGAAAATTTGACATTTTTGGCACATAGGTGTCCGCCATGCTGTCGTAATATGTAGCCAACGCAAAACACAGGCTATTGGCATGAAATTTTACATACATATTGGCATTATGCATGCCAATTAGCACACCAAATTTTATTGAGATACCTTAAGTTTTGGCTGACTTATAAAGCATTAAACACGAAATTTTCGAAAAATGATGAATTTTGAGGAAAAATGAAATTTCTGCTACCAAAAGTGTGAGCTACTGAAAAGTCTGGACAGGGATTGATTATATTCAAAATAGAGCTCTAGCAATGTACTGTGCTAATAACTAACCGCGAAGTTTCTATACGGAAGGGTTTGTTCAGGACAGGACAAAACGTTCAACGAGCTACACATTTGTAGAGCGATTTTGAGAAAAAACCGCCTTCCCCGAACTTTCTAATTTCGTATAAAATTAACTGCCCTACATGAAATAACGTCGTATAGATATTAGCACTCTACCTAGTCCAGATTAGGTTTACTTACACGAAGTTGTAGCCGATTTACTCGTACACAGCGCTCAAACTTTTGGTAGCAGAAAAATTTTCCTAACTTTTCCATTTTTCTATGTTTAACACATGTCGGGGTCACCTTTGGAGGGCTATTGTGAATGATAGGAAAAGTTTTGCAACAAACGCACTTGTCTTGTTTTGGGGACCCATGAGGACTACAAAATATGTGAAAATGAGAAAAATCGGAGATGGTCGAAAAATCGCGACCCCCCCCCCTTAAGCTCCATTGAAATTCAAATCCAGGACGTATCTTACTAAGTCCTTCGACGTACAGTAGATTACTCTCAAATCGCTTCGAAAAGTCAGTTAAACCAGTTGAAAGTCACCTTCAGATGGTCAGGTTGGCTTAATTGCTGAGATTAACGGAAACCTGTCTTCTACCTGTCGGTGACTAACTGGTTACGTACATTAGGATTGCGTGCCCTAACTCCTAATCCGCCTCAAATTACAGAAAACAGGAGCGAAAATTATGAGCAAATGTATAGAATCTTGAAAACAGAAACGCTTGCTACAATGATGTGTTAACCGATTAGCTACCTAAAGTCTGACCAAAAAAATCTTGCAACCGAACTGAGAGCCGCCTGTCCTAAGTTAACATTTGAAGGCAGCCCATATAAAGTATATATTTTTAGAATCTTCAGGAGGAGGAGAATCCGTTAAACCAGCAATATTTGACTTGTAGCCGGTAGCCGGATACTAAATCGATAAAAACGTTTCAAATTCGAATGGAAAAAGCTAATTAACCCACAGTTTGGTATGTTGGTCTTTGGCCCAAAACATTTCCGAAAATCTGATCACACCCGGTCTATGTCCGGTAACCGGATGTCTAGGTTAGAAAAGCCGCGCAGAAAGAGGGTTGGTCGTATAGCTTCGCTGATTGGATTTTTGAATTCCACGGGTCAAAATTAGTCTGTGTACAAAATTTCGTCTGGTTTAAACTTCGTGATCTATGATCGTGCCTCCCTAACACTCATTGTGCCAAAAACTAATATATTTTATCTGCGATTCCGAGCACCGGACCGGAAAAACCAATTTTCCGGGTTTTTTCGAACCAGACACGACTATAGATAGATCACTCAGTTTTGGTCAAGACGAAAGATTGTATACAGACTTACTTCCACCCCGAGGAATTTACAAATCTAATCAGCTAAGCTGTACGACGAACCCATCTTGTTTTGCGGTTTTTATAACTTAGACATCCGGTTACCGGACATAGACCGGATGTGATTCGATTTTCGGAAGGATTTTGGAGCAAGGACCAACATACTAGAGCATGGATTGATTAGCCTTTTCCTTCCGAATCTAACGTTTTTATCGATTGAGTATCCTCTAACCTGATACAGACTGGATATTATGAATTTAGCGGGTTCTCCCCCCATCCTGAGAATTCTAAAAATATATACATATTCTGACTTTATATATGCTACCTTCAAATGTTAACTCAAAACAGGCGCTCACAGTTCGGTTCCAATATTTTTTGGCCAGACTTTAGTCAAATTCGCTTTTAGTTCCAACATGTATAAATAAACACATACTTAACAGCGGTAGGTACCTAACATTAATTATACAAATTATACCTCCCTACAGCGGTACCTAGAACTACAACTCCGGAGAGTTTACCCTAATGTGTCGAGAATCTTGCACGCTTAGTCTGCGAACTGCGCGTCTCACTCTTCCTATAATAGACTGTCGTCGCTTGTTTGTATGTTGCTAAAAATTTTCACTGCAGCCAGGGTTCGAGTTTTAGCTTCAGTATAGTTCTACGTCTGTCCTACTTACACCTTAACGTTTGATCTTTCACCAATGCCTAAACGAAGGTCGAGTCAAAGTTAACGACTTTGGGACAATTGTACGCAAGTGTAGGCATTAACCTGTTTAGGTATTGATAACATTGGGGCCTGGAGCCCTGGACATATTTTGTGTGTGTACGACTACAACAGACTACACGATAAATATGCAAATAGTTTATAGTTTACTAAAAAGCGACATTTTAACAATCACCGAGATCTTTTGATAACAGACGAGAAAAATTTAGTCAACACCGGCGCAGCTTCAGTCAAAGGACATTGATTGATGAGACTGTTCAAATCTGCTTCCCCACGATTGACCAAATCTTCATACTGGCCAGGGATATCCAATTCCTGATATAACCGGACTACTTGGGCCACAGCACCTTCATCAGGCTTTCCAAAATTCTCCTGAATAATTAAAAAATTTCAACTTGCAAAACATTGTCACAAAACAATATTTGTAGTCCACACAACAATATACAATGTAACATAGCAGCAGGAAGCTAATTATCAGACTACAGAACCCTCGCTACGCATATGTATACATATTATATATATATATATATATATATATATATATATATTATATATATATAGCTACATATAGATTAAAAATACATACTCAAAAAAACAACCTAAAGCTACGTTCTTTGTTCAGGATTTTCTCCGGAATATCATTATTCAGAATGCTTAGCGTACATACCAGCAGTTATGATAGTAAGCGTTTTAACACTGCTAAGTAGATATTCCAGATTCCGTGTAGGTCTAGTCCGAAAAATGAAGCTTCTCTTGCAAAATAGCAAATCCTTTATTTTTAGCCTGCTTTCCCCTAACTCTCTATGGACAAGTGCCATTTCAGTGATCTATTCCCTCTCGATTTTTCACACATATAGCGAGGATATCGTTTATATATCGAGAGGGATATGGCATATGGGGATATATGGCATATAGGGGGAGGGGGGGTAAAAGAACGAATTTAAACCAAATTCAAAATGACACTTCCAGGAATGTCAAAATCAGAAGGCACATATACTTATAGCTACGTCTTAAATTAAGCTATCGTACAGTCATGTTTTGCCCACCTCTTTAATGCAAGAAAGATCGTTGCAATTTAAGCCGAGTAAAGATCGCTGCGGCTGACATACAAAAAAGCTGACATCTCTAATAAGACATAAGAAGCTTAACTCAGTGGGCGACAAAATGTTCTGCAATTAGCTCTTTTCAAATCTTTCATTATAGATTGTGCAGCAAATTCTAGCCAGAGCAGTATATATTAGGGAATACATAATACATATTATGTAATCTTAGTATATAACAGATAGAGGGACTATCTACATGCAATATCTATATCTGCATATTGGTGTGGCTGTTGTACACGGAAGAATATTCAAACTAAACAGAAATACGGAAGTGTTTGGTAATATATTTGCTTTGAGGGAACCGCAAGTGGAGGTAATGTGTGCTGATTCTTTCAGCCAAATATCTAAAGAGTGAATGCAAAGGGGGAACACTGGATTGGATAAATCCCAAACATTTTTGCAAAAAATGCAAGCTTAGGAAATTTTAAGCCAGCTTAGCGGTTATTTTTTATTCATTTCATTTAACATCCCATTTTTAACGAAAATATTTTTAGAAACGTTTTCAAGATAGATTCAAAAATTTCATTCATACGGTAAAATTGTAATGAACCCGCAAAATTGTGCTGTCCTTTCTGGCGCAGTTCCTTGACTTTGATTTTTTATACCTTGTGTCAAACATTCCAAGTTCCAACGCACTCAACACTACCCTGGGTCGCCGTTAACCTTGGCTAGCAAATTGACTGAATCCAATTGGCCGTTGTCCGCTGGATGGAACGTCCGGGCAAAGCCCGAGACTACCCATAACTAAAATGTTTGAGGAGGGCCGGCCGCCCGGCCGACACCATCGCGCCTAACACTGTCCGTAACGATAAGCTAAGAAATTCAGATGAATAGAATTTTATAACTTAATTTCTGCTTAAGGTGGTGGTGTCCTTTTGTGCAGTACTTTTGTGGTGATTATTTGAAAAGCTATAACTTTCGCAATTTTGGGAGTTGGAAAGAGCTTTATACATCATTTTAAAGATTATAAATGAGAAAGAAGAAAGTCATGTACCACCGAAGGTCCGAAAAATTCGGACCTCCGGTGGGACTGTAACCTGTACATTCCCATGAGCTTACGAAACTAGCAAAATTAGCACACAACTAGCAAAAATTTTCCGGCATACTGACATCTGATAGGCTGAATACAGATCAAAATTTTTTGAACATCGATTTCTCAAAACTGTAGAATCGGCCAAAATTTTTTCTTGTGCCATGATATGAAGGACATATGGGCAGAGGGACATTTTTTGGATTTGGCTCAACAAGCCTCAATACTCCAGAAAATCCGGCAAATGTGCGGTATTCACATTTCTCGCAGCTGAAGATGTTTTAGCTCAAACCAAGAAAAGTGACCCTCCGCAATAGGGCGAAGTTTCATTCAGCCAAAAATCAGGCAAATCCATTGGGTAGTTTTTAAGAAATCGATATTCAAAACAAAATAGTCGTAGTTTGGCCAAAATGGTTTTTAGGCAAAATGTTTAGCTTAAATCAACGAACCCCAACTAATAGGCATTCATAAAATGGGCAATTAGACCGCGTATCGATTGAGTATAAATAAACGAAAATTGTCCGTCCGATTTGGCAGTAATTTTGAAAAAACTGATTTCCTCGAAAATGGCCGTTTTTTGACCCCAAAATTGGTTTTTGGCTTATACTGACTTAACCACTAGAGATAGCTCGAAGGTTGTAAAAGCAAAAATGTTCGTTTTTGTACCCTCTTTCCATCCATAACAACCAATGTGATGTACAACTATCTACTGAGAGTATAATGCCAAAAACCGAAAATTTTTTATCTTTCCACCTAAAAATGTGGGACTGGTCCCAGAATGTTAAAGAGCACCAATATAGCATATTTAGAAAGTTTCATCTACTTTCATAACGAATTGAAGCCTATAGGTCCAAATTTACACAAAAGGAAACCAGCACCTTAAGGGGCTGGGTTTACTTTACTGGGGGGGGGCGGGGGCGGGGGGCGCCTCCCCCACTCGACCTCTTTCCCCCCTCCCACTCCGCCCTATCCCCACTTTTTTGGGCTTCCCCCCACTCACTATAAGGTGCCCAGAAAATGCCAAATTTTAAGGATTTTTGGTCAAAAATCGCCTATTTTGGTACTCAAACTCAATTTTTGAGTACTTTTTAGCAAAGTTATAGCAGTATATGTAGTAAACAGGCTATTTTTTACTGGGGGCTCCTCCCACCACTTTTTCTGCCTAAAATAAACCCAGAGGGGGGGGGTCGCCGAGTACCAAGTTTTATAGTCACCGATTTTGCTCATTTTTGGACACAATATACCCCATATATTTACCCTACAATTTAGTATTTACGCCAGTATGCCTCGCTGAGGGCTTCGAAGTCGCGTACCCATAGGATGACAAAAAACTATGGCACGGCAAATACATCAATTTAAACCCTTTACCTGTGGGTATTTATTACTGCACAATTACAACGACAAGCCAAGCAACAAGCGAGAAACGGCGTTTGAACGAGTTGGTCAAGCTCATTCCGTCTGTTATTTACTTCAAACTTTAACACGCTCTAACTTTCACATACTGCTCAGGGTTTTTTTCAAAATCGGACCTGTGTAAATCTTGTGTAAATTTAAATTTCACTGTGTATTTTTGTTTGAAGCTGTGTAAAATTTTAAAGTGTCGTTTTTCAATTGCAATATAAAATAAAATACATTTAGACGTTATTTTCTTGCTACAATGTTATTTTCGGATCATTCAAGCCAAAGTTATGCCAACTGCACTTGTGTAACATTTCGGAAGAAGCCACGCGGGGAGTCTGGGGGGGCGGAGCCCCCCAGAAGTTGAGAAAATTTTGTAAATTGCAATAGAATTCATAATGGAAATTTTTAAAAAGATTAATTCATTAAATGTCAAAACTAAGATTTGACAAATTCAAATTTCTGAAAAACACTTCGCCTACTGAAACGATTTCTTCATTTTTCCAACTTTTTGGAATAATTATTTCATAAACTTGCTGGTCACGTACTAAGGTTCGATGCTTTAACTGCTACTGGGGACGGCTCCATATAGTACAGACACACCACTTATATATACAATAGATACGTACCCAAAACAACGGAGGGGGGTCTGGGGGGCAGAGCCCCCCAGAAGTTGAGAAATTTTTTTAAATTAACGGCAGAAACGGCAGTGAAAAGTTGTATTCCTTTAGCTTTCGTATTGAATATTTCTTGGGTTGTATGGCAACTATTTTTAGGCTCTGACTGCTTTTATTATTATATATACAAGAGATATATATACAAGAAATCATATTGAATAATACTAGCTTCAGAAAATGTATAGTTAAATACTATTTACGAATATTTGCATGCAGTACGAAAATAAATTATACGCAACTGTATAAGTAGAAGCATTAGGACTTAGGAGAATAAAACACCCATAACCATGTTGATGCAGAAATGCAGAAACCATTGGAAACAGGCGGGGGTCTGGGGGCGGCAGCCCCCAGTTAAAAGCTAGAGCGTTTATAAAACTTAAAGACTTGAAAACTATTTTTTCAGAGCACTTTTTGTAAAAATTTTCAAAAATCTGGCTGTGTATTTTGTTGTGTAAATTAGTTTTTCACTGTGTAAATTTATTTTTTTTGTGTAAATACACAGTATTTTACACAAAAAACCCTGCATACTGCTTTGTAGAGACTTGGTGTAAGAAGATAAAATGTTCAGGACATCAAGAGCTTCAATTTGATATAAAATTTGGCTATATTTAGAAAAGCTGAAAATTTGCCATTTTTGACTACAGGCCCCCGTCTCCCACTGAAGCATGCATCCACAGTTAAACACCAGCAATTGAAGTGAAACTTAGCACAAATCTTCCTTTCAATGTGCGAATTGGCACACCAAATTTGGTTGGAACATCTCTACTTTCACCCGACTTATGGACCATTATATCCAAAAATTCGAAAAAATGACGTATTTTGAGGCAAAACGCCAACGCGGTAACCAAAACTGTGAACTACTCACAAGCAACACCATAGATTGTGCGTGTGCAAATTGATCCTCTATCTGTGTACTGTGTTAATATCTATACGCGAAACCTGTGCAGTAAATGGTTAGTTCAGGCCATGACGAATTCTTTGGTGACGTTTTTGTAAATCAGAATTGTGCAAAAACCGACATCATCCAACTTTGAAAATTTCCTGAAAATCGCTGAGCTAACGCAAAAACACCTCATATACGTAGATATTAACACGCTACCTAGTCCAGATTAACATTTCGGTAAGTTATAGCTCATTTGCTCTTGCACAGCGCTCAAACTTTCGGTTACCGCGAAATCTCGCGAAATTTTGCTAACTTTTTCGTTTTCCTATGTTTAACGCATGTCACCTTTGGAGGACCATTGTGAATGATAGGGAAGGTTTTGCAACAAACGCAACTGCCGTGTTTTGGGGACTCATATGGACTACAAAGTATGTGAAAATGAGAAAAATCGGAGATGGTCGAAAATTTGCGACCCCCCCTTAAATGGCTTTTCGTTTTTACATTAAAAACAGTACTCTACCATATCCTCTAATAATAGTAAATTGTCATGGACTAAAAAGATTCAGAACTTTTCCTAAAAATTTAAAAAAAAACTAGCACAAGCATTAATTTATGCACACGTGGAGCATGAAAAAGGCAATATTATTAAGATTTCAACATTCTAATAATATGAGACAAAGGTGATGAAATTCCAAATGATGGTCTCGACGTCGCTTAAAACTTAAACTCGGACATACTGCATAGTTCAAGCTCGACCCACAGAGTCAGGAACATTCTTCTGCTGGACTATTATAAATAAAAAATCCAACTTCATTACCTAAAACTAGACATATACGTAACAAATTCTTGTTCTGCGGAAGCTTTTGCTGAATTTTGCTACAATTCATGCGTGCAATAGTAACCAGACGAAATCGTATCCGCCCATACCTTGAATTCAGTCAGTTGAGCAGATTGAGAAGTTTGTTGCAATTGCTGGAGGGCCGTTGCCGACAACCAAGTGCACTTCCCTTCCGCAATATCCGTTCCAACCTTCCCGGTTACGGCAGGATCACCGAAACAGTCCAGATAATCGTCCGAAAAAAGGAAACAAAAGAAGATTTTGAAGGAAAATCAAAATATGATTCCTGTAATACATAGACGCTATCTGAGAAGGCCGGGAAAATAGGCAATTTTGAAACTGAAAATTACTTTAAAACTGGCTACGTACGCTCTAAAAAGAAGGAAAGTTTTGCCTCCTCAGTATCGATAAACGTACTATAAGGAGTCCTTACAAGGCAGGACTACACGTTCATTGAAAAAACGTGTTACTACAGTTTGAGAACGAATTATAACTTAAGCTTGGTTAGATTGTGTCAGGGCGGATCAATCGGTAGAGCGTTGGCCTTTTATTATCCTGAATATTCTTTACCGTGGACTGGAAGCAGACTGTTTCAATATCGAATCGTTTTTACTTTAAAATGAATAAATTCTTCCAAATAGTATCGGCAACAATTCAACTAAATCGAGTAGAAAATAAAAAAGAGCAATATACAATCATACTGATTAAATACAAACGCACTCTTGTTCTAAGAATCGGACATGTTATAGAAACAAGTTAGTTTACCATACAAACAAACATACAAACAATTAACCATACAAAGAGCGGGTTACGAACTGATAACAGAGATTGTAACAGTTGTCACACTCTTAGCTATTATGTACACTTGATAATCATACGTACTGTAACTTGAAAAAGGAATCCGGCCTTCTCAGCAACCTGTTGGAAGAATTGATTCAAGGGATCCGGGTCTTTCCAGGCACCGCCGTGATAACCTGTCTATAATAATTAGAATGGATCAAATTAGATCAAACTAAGAAAAGCGAGAATGGATTTAGCGAAAATGCTTTATCTGTTCAGTGCGATAACTAAGAAGGCAGTTGAATGATCTAGCATGAGAGTTGGCATCATTGACCAAAAGTCTCAACAATGTCAACTGACTACAATTTCAACGAGAGCTTGCGAATGTTGTTCATATAAGGCGGTTTTATTTTATTACGCAGTCAAGGTAATCAACTACCCAATATCTCGCACAATGAAAAACTTTGAACACAAGGAAATAAGAAAGCTGTCGTATATGATCCATAAATTCTCAAATTCTAATTCAGATTATGCAAAATAAATTGCTATCCCTTCTGTTTCGCTGCCGCTTTATGAATTTCATCAAAACCGAAAAAAACCGAGATCTGTCCCTAAAACGCTCGGCTGCCTTTTAAGGGCAGAAATAAGATTAGAAATGATTAGAAATTCCCGAAAAGTTTGTGTCAGACTTCAAAAGTCAAAACCTACTAACCGCAAGCAGGGCCAGTACGGAAGGCAAGTATAGCGTGTAATGGGAGGTTTTCAGGCGAACAATCTCAGCATAAAGCTGTGGAGTGAATTCAGCTACACGCTTGGCAGATACCAGATCAAGATGTTGGCCTAATATTGTGGCAATGCGAGCCTGCAAATGGAGTCACGGAAATTCATTAAAATATGTAAATTAAAAATAATAATAAACAATAAATAACATATTAAAAGGCAAAATATCAAAATAAATTGAGCAGCTAAGTTGCTAAGTAAGTCAAAGTTCCTTAACCTACTAGCATACTATATGTACGCAGCGCTGTGATCTTGAATATGAGCTTTTGTTGTTGTTATTGTTATTGCCGGGCTACTCAGCCAAGAGGCTATATGAGGGCGCTAACCTTTGTCTCTCCACATCAGTCATAGCTAGTATGACTCTTTTGTAAAAGGTAGATAAAGGTATACCCCTGGAGATCATTGTCCTTTCATAGGACACGGTGTTCCGGCGCCCATCCCCAGATTCTCAGCCGACAAGCCAGGAGTGTCACCTCAAATGATGACTGCATCCGTGGAAGTGGGGCGGCCCTTCTACACAGACTATTGTTACCTTCCCACAGTGGTGGTACCCATTTACCGACCAGTCAAAGATAGACACCGGGGTTGGCAAGTGCCCACGGCGTACCAATACGTGCTTAGTCCTTTGCTCAAGGGGATTTGTGAAAGAATTGTGGCAGCGGGGATTCGAACCTCGGGCTGTCGGCTCCTCAGTTGAAAGCATTTACCACTCGGCCGTCACGGTTACAAATTAAGAAGATCATTTACAGAAGTACCGGTGCCTCAACAAGAAGATTAACGACAAAGACCTTTTAAGCAACGATAAGATCAAAGCTGACCCAGTACATGAGAAGGTGGTGAATACAAAGAAAAACTTACACGTCAATTAATAAAGCAAGATCTATATTTTTCAAATTTCGTGGACTGGTAAATCCAAACGTTTAAGTTTTTGTTCCCAACTCCTTACCGATGTGCAATAATTACACTTCAACACTTCACCTAATATGCTTAAGCACTAAGCGCATAGACAGAAATAATTTCGGGAGAATCCAAAAAATTTTCGGGGAATCTGGGGGCTGAGTCCTCCAGAAGCTGAAACTTTTTTCTTTTTCGGGACCTTCGTGCAATTTTTACAGAACATTCTTAGAAATTAAAAAGTACTTAAGGCCCAGCACCCAAATTCAAGTGTTCATGCACCCAAATGATGCAGCTGATGGTCAAAGTACACCAAATAGGGTATTTGGTACTTACTTTGGGGTGTGAATATTATGATGGTGCTGTATACTTATTTCGCGCCGAAAGAGGGAAAAGTTTTTGAAAAATGGGCGTTTTACACATGGCAGGAAAAATTCCGGGGTCCACAATTTCGGGGAGGAGTTCCCCCCTGGCTACGCGCCTGTGCCTATGTGACTTTATAGTTCATTAGGGTGTACCACCTCTTCCGAATTTTTTGTCAAGAAAAAGTTTGTTGAATCAAAGTGTACCTGATGAAATGCATCTAAAATCAGATGACACTGAGTGGGCTTCTGCAGCCAGTCAGTCTTCACAACCGTAGTGATGAGATTATCCAAAAGCAGGGCATCATTAAATCCCCTGAGGCCAATTTCAGGCTATATCAGAAAAGCTTATGTTAATAAAAATAAATTACAAAGACAGGGTTGTCACCACAACGACTCAGACCCAAAAATTCGGCTCTGAGCTGATGATCGAATCCACAAAATTCTTAAAACCAAACTCTTAGTAAAAACTCTAATTCTACACATTAGGATTATATTTAACTATGACTGTTAATTGGTACAATAAATGGTAATCGCAAAAATAAATCGTCCGTGCTAAAACAACAGTAGTCTTAAACACTTTGCCACGGCATACAAAACACCAAACTTTTTCAGGAGTGTAACCAACTCTCCAGTCACGGATTGTAACATTTAGGTCAATTTTTGAACTTGCCTTTCGGAACCAGCAAGGTTTGCCACGTCTAAGGAAAGATTGATCCATAATGTCATCGCTCATGAGGAAAACGGCCTGAAGCTAAAATAAAAAAACGAAAAAAGAGTATATACGTATTTTCCACAAGGAGTTAATAAGGTTCATTTAAAATATTTTATTTAACATACGTGGAATATGTTTAGTTAAAGAAGTTTATAGTGTTTGTATAAATACAGTGCACAAAACATTCTTCCTAATAAAACGCGTAATACGCAATCTCCAAATCGTTGCCCTCAATACTGACGCCTTTTGACACCGAAAGTTGCACAAAAATTCACCGCGTTAAAGTTTCAAAGACTTTTATTTTTTGCATGACTGATCGCTAAGTGAACTCGCTCTTTCAGGTGCAATTATTTAAACTAACATATTATTTCAAAATTAAGTAAATATTACACATTTTTTATCACAGCCACAAATTACTTTCCCCTCAAATCTCTGAGGAGACACGCTCCTCCTCCTTGTAGTACACACAAACTGGCCTACCATTTCAATTGCCCAAGCCAATCGATACACAGGCTGAATATCGAGGCTAGGAGTATCCCTCCCCTGGGGGAGTAAGGCATGATATGTGGTCAGCAATAACTTTGGCCTTAGATACTTCCCACCTAAGACATTGTAATCCAATATCTGAAACAAAGTTTGAAGTACAGCAAAAGAAGAAAGCAACATATACTTGTCATGTCATGCAAAAATTGATGAGTGAGTTAGGAGTTTTTTTAAATAGCATATATACATCTCCTAGGGCAATAAGACCCTCAAAAACCAACCTGCGCATTGAGATGCTATCAGGCTGATTCGACCTGCTTAATGCGTATCTCCAGAATACTGTTTTTTGTGTTTTCGCACATTTTTTAAAAAAACATAAAATATTTAAAAACATACTAAAAAGCACAGTCAAATTTTCACCGGAAGGAGCGTATTTTTATTGATCTTAAGCACAATTTTTCAGTTTTTCCGAAAAATATTGCGCCGTCGGTGCAAATATCATATATATCTATGTTTTACTTCTGTTTGTTTTCATCTGGGCATTAGTTTTCACGTAGCCTTCATTATTCTAAGCAACACTGCCATTAGGGACTGTATAGGCATATTATTCTTTGAAATTATGTTTCCAAATTCTGGAAATGACGTAAATAAATATACTGTTGAAAAGTAAAAGTTTTGAAGGATTTTAGACCAAAATTTTCACAATTCTATAAACCTCAACGTCTGGGGTGCTCGGCCCCCCAGACCCCCATTATAGCGCAAAAAGATGTCTTCAACGCAAATATTTAACTTTCAGAACATTGAAATATCGTTTATAAAGACTAAGCAAAGCAATATTATTTTTCTTCTGTAACACGCGAAAACTGCTAAATATAGTTATAAATGCTGTAATAACAGAAAGTGCCCCTTACACCTTCCATGCTAACAAATTTTCCTAAACAAATCATTTAAAATGAAAAATCCATTCATTTCTCGTCCTGTAAGGAAATTTTTTACTCGATTTTGGCTTTTACGACAATTAAATCTGATTGTTTGGCTATAAAACTAACTTTTGATGCACACAAACACACACACGACCAGATGCTTAGCCAGGGGGGGGGGTGGAAATGGGGGAGTGTGGCTTACTTCTAGGCCAAACTGTGGTGTCTGCAATTCACATGTTACTGTTGCATTGTTAATTGTTACTGCTGAAATATGCAAATTAGTTTACTGCCTATATAAGTTTGTTTTCTGTGATTAAATCAGTCTGCTTGTTCTCTCTTCTCACAGTCGCCCACTACATTTGGCGCACTGTTTGCCTGCCTACGAAGAAGGCGAAGAAAGCAGACATTGCCAGGCCACTGCTAGGCCTAGAAGACTGAAGACTGCTGAGCCTCCCCCAGGCTCGAAGAAAGAAGACTTTCAAGCCGCCTCCAGGCTTGAAAGACTGCTCTGCCAAGGCCGTTTCCAGGCCAAAGAAGAGGTCGGAGTCGCTTCCAGACTCCGTGCGCAGGCCATTCGAAGGCCGAAGAAGAAGACGAGGTCAGAGCTGCTTCCAAGCTCTGTTCCTTGGCCGTTCCAAGGCCGAAGAAGAAGAAGAAGAGGTCGGAGTCACTGCCAGACTCTGTGCGCGGGCCGCTCCAAGGCCGAAGAAGACGGTTTCCGAGCCATTGCCAGGCCGTTCCAGGTCGAAGACTCCTGAGTCACATCTAGACTCTGTGCCGTGGCCGTTGCAAGGCCGAAGAAAGAAGCTCAGTGGGTTGTTCAAGGCATTCCAGGCTGTCTCCAGGCCGAAGAGCTCATCGATCCAGGCCGTCCCCAGGCCGAAAAGCCTTCATTGGAAGTTTGACTGTTGCTGTCCAGGAACTGCTTCAGGTTACAGAAGAAGACGACGTGGCGAGGGATCCTAGCTGTTTCAAAGCCAGGGATGCTGCAAAACGAGGAAATGCCGACATTCTTCGTGACCGTTTCCAGGTCAACTCTGCCAGTTGCTAGTAGACTTCAGCTGCTGCCACTGCAAGGCTCAGCTGATACGACCTTGGACCCTATCCAAGCCCATCTGAGGACACAGGTTCGTGGAATCAGACAAATGGATCAGATGTCGAATCTGTATTCGGGCAAAGGGAATGAGGTCAGCGGTTTAAGGCCCCAAGCCGTCCGGATGATGCTACAGGGAGGACACCCTCTCGCTGCGATGGTAGTCCTATGGCTTTCGGATGGTGGGAATCTACGGGTCCCAAACAGGGTCGTAAACGGGAACTTATGGCGGATGCCTA
The DNA here is from genome assembly GCA_030248195.1 of Trissonchulus latispiculum. Taxonomy (NCBI): domain Eukaryota; kingdom Metazoa; phylum Nematoda; class Enoplea; order Enoplida; family Ironidae; genus Trissonchulus; species Trissonchulus latispiculum. The sequence continues at coordinate 81,299 of JASAND010009322.1, read as the reverse complement.
TGCCAGGTGTGAACTTGCCATTCTGGGATATCCATACATGGAAGGTGAAATTCCGGGTATGGGATGGTGCTTCGAGCTATGAAGTTCACGATACCGTGGTTGGGAGAGTCGTAGCGGACACTCTCATAATGGATCCGGGACATGATTCCTTGACGAAGACGGACAATGGCTCTGTCATTCATGTCGAGCAGTTCTGACCCCATCACTGTGGAACTGTTCAGGGTTTTCAACCCTCCATGGGAGAAAGGGTGATGTGGTGCCTGCAATTCACATGTTACTGGTGCATTGTTAATTGTTACTGCTGAAATATGCAAATTAGTTTACTGCCTATATAAGTGCTTGTTTTCTGTGATTAAATCAGTCTGCTTGTTCTCTCTTCTCACAGTCGCCCACTACACAAACTTTATGGAGGCGAAGATGTGGGGGAGACTCGAAGAAGTCCCCTCCATCGATAGGGGGGCATGTGTTTGACAAATGTGTTTTTAAGCTAAAATAGCAAAAATTGCGTTAAAAATCCGGCGAAGCCGGAAAACTTTTTGAAAATTTAGGGAAAAAATTGTAAAATTTGGCAATTTTTGGGGTTATGGGGGGAGGTCGGAATTTATGGGGGCTTTTTATGGGGGGACTCCTCGGATGGGGGTACCTTCCGAATGGGGGCGGCCCACCCCGCAGTAGAAGTAAGCTAGGAAGATCCCCTCGAAATTTTTTCCGTGCCACCTGCAAAAAGCCCATTTATCACAAAATTTTGGCGCCCTCGACGCGAAGAGTATATATATATCATAATACGTGTTTCGCACGCCAAAATGAGTACCAAATCCCTATATATATACGTATATATATATATATTTAATTGTCATAAAAGCCAAAATCGAGTAAAAAATTTCCTTACAGGAAGAGAAATGAATGGATTTTTCACTTTAAATGATTTGTTTAGGAAAATTTGTTAGCATGGAAGGAGTAAGGGGCACCTTCTATTTTTACAGCATTTATAACTATACAAGAAAGTAAAATGCTCCTCCGGAGCATGGAAAAGTAATATGGGTGGATAGGGTGAGGTTGCGAAATCAAGAGAGGACTAGTTTTGAAAATGCTTAATATATATGGGGCTAGGTTCTGAAAGAAAGGAGGACTAGGTTGTGGGCGAACTAATATGGGCACAGCGTCGCCGAACAACCCATATTCGCGGGCTGTAAAAATTATATAATCATCTATATCAATTTCTAGACTATAAATTATAGCTCCAGATTCTAAATTAGATGATATAATCTATATCCGCATATTCGTACTTTCATATTCGTATTATATAGTCAGACTTTTCCTTCGAGAAAGTCTAAGCTTACTGTTCATTTTATGCATTTAACAGACAGCATATTTAAAGAATAATATTACAGCGATTGTCCTTGACTGCAACCCTGCCGGATTGAACCAATAGTTTTATCGCCACATCCCTATGTTTCTGTCCGATATTTGTCATAGTCCAACTAAATTTAAGGTATATAGCTAGCCTAAAACTGCCCAGGCAAACAACTACTATATCTTGCAGATTTCTAATGTTGACCGTTCTATATAATGACAAACGCTGAAGCGAAGCGTGCATGCCCGCGAATATGGGTTGTTCGGCGACGCTGTGCCCATATTAGTTCGCCCACAACCTAGTCCTCCTTTCTTTCAGAACCTAGCCCCATATTAAGCATTTTCAAAACTAGTCCTCTCTTGATTTCGCAACCTCACCCTATCCACCCATATTACTTTTCCATGCTCCGGAGGAGCATTTTACTTTCTTGTCCTCTTAGCACTTTAAAGATTCTCTGACAATATTCCAATGTTGTTAAACATTGTCCTTAAGATTAGCTCGTATGTCGAGGCCGAGGGAGAATTGGCAAGAGGAGGCCTCTATGAACGAAATTCCCCATCAAAAAAGTTGATCCCCCTTTGGTACCAATTTTGCAGTAAAAAATCAGAAAGCGAAATTTTCAAAATTTTTCTTGTTTAACTTAACTAGTTTAATTAGACGGCATAACTTAATTTTCCGGGTAATGCTGGATGCGTTTCCAGTGGTCAGTAGGCCGTAGTGACACTGGTCAATTCCATCGGTTTCGGCAATATGCCCATTAAAACGAGCGTTGTCGATTTACTATATAAAAACATCCGCAACTAAAACCCCGAAAAACTAAGTTTTAGGGAGTTTTACCACTGGTCAGTAGTGACCTAGTTCGTAGTGACCAGTGGTCAGTTCCGTCAAATCTGAAAATGTGCTCATTGAGACGAGCGTATATAATCAATTTACTATATATGCCCCCAACCAAAACGCCGAAACATAGTCCATTTGACCAGTGGCCATAGGGCCCCAAGGCAGTAGTGACCAGTGGTCACTTCCATCGGTTTCGGCAACATGCTCATTGAAACGAGCGTAGTCGATTTACTACATGTGCTCCCAACCAAAACGCCTACAAACGCTGTTTTAGGCCATTTGACCAGTGGTCAATAAGGGCCCCGAGCAGTGTTTTTTTGCTCGGACACTTTTGCGCTCTTCTGCACACTGCCCCAAAATTTTTTGCGCAAATTCCAAAAAAAGTGCGCATAGCAGGAAAAATGCTAAAATTTAGCATAAAATTTCTGTTTTGCATTTATTAGTAATTGCATGACCTTTCTACAATGTTCAGAGCTGTTGATTATAAGATGCCAGCACTTAATGGCTGAATAAATTTGCAAACTCACCTAATCTAGCAACGACGGGTCTGGGGCGCAGATGCAAAATACTTTAAAAAATAGCATAAATTTAACTACGTATGATAGTCTTCAAGTTTTATTGATATAAAAGTAAATTTTTATTCTGTAAATTTGGCAAAATGATGAAACCTTTTGGCAATTTTTAAGTTGTTTGCCAGCTAAGAATCCTCACTGCTTTTTATAAAAATAAAAATACACGCTAGTTTGAAATTTCATCGAAAATTACGCAGTTTTCAGAAAATGATTCAAGGTTCCGACATCAGACTCAGTAAATTTCACGGCTCAGCCCAGAGCATCTCTATTTTTAAATGCTTTTTGAACGGTCGGTGTACAGAGAAAACACGGATAATAGGTAACATACGTAAACCTAGCTGTCACGGAACCGCTTGTTAAAGTTTTGTACACTTCTCCAACAACTGCCAACTAAAGTTAAAATTTAGCAATCAGTTATTTCATAACTTGAATATATAATGCTAGTTGCACATACAAGCTAGAAAATCACACGTCCTTTAAGCCGTAGGTGCTTGTATATGAATGCTAGCATGTTTACTGAAAGTTAGGTCGCAACTTAGCGATAAACCAGTAGCAGGCAAGTATGGACAGGGATTGGAGATTTTTTGTGAAATTGAGAGCCAGGAGCAATTTTTCTGAGCACCTTGAGTAACTAAATTTTAGTAATTTTCTCTACGCGTCGCTAGAAAAGGTGCGCACGCGTGCGCACAAGCCCTAAATTTTTTGCTCATTTCAGAAAAAAGTGTGTCATTGCGCACTTTTTTGAGCAAAAAAAACACTGGCCCCGAGGCCATAGTGACCAATCGTCACTTCCATCGGTTTCGGCAATATACTCATTGAAACGAGCGTAGTCGATTTACTATAAATGCCCCCACCAAATACGCTGAAAAACAATGTTTTAGGCCATTTGACCAGTGGTCAATACGGCCCCAAGGCCGTAGTGACCAGTGGTCACTTCCATCGGTTTCGGCAATATGCTCATTGAAACGAGCAATGTCGATTTACTACATATGCCCCCAACCAAAACGTCGAAAAACGCAGTTTTAGGCCATCTGACCAGTGGTCAATAGAGCCCCGAGGCCGTAGTGACCAGTGGTCACTTCCATCGTTTTCGGCAATATGCTCATTGAAACGAGCAATGTCGATTTACTACATATGCCCCCAACCAAAACGCCGAAAAACGCTGTTTTAGGCCATTTGACCAGTGGTCAATAGGGCCCCAAGGCCGTAGTGACCAGTGGTCACTTGAATCGGTTTCGGCAATATGCTCATTGAAACGAGCAATGTCGATTTACTACATATGCACCCAACCAAAAACGCCGAAAAACGCTGTTTTAGGCCATTTGACCAGTGGTCAATAGGGCCCCAAGGCCGTAGTGACCAGTGGTCACTTCCATCGGTTTCGGCAATATGCTCATTGAAACGAGCGTTGTCGATTTACTACATATGCCCCCAACCAAAACGCCGAAAACGCTGTTTTAGGCCATTTGACCAGTGGTCAATAGGGCCCCAAGGCCGTAGTGACCAGTGGTCACTTCCGTCGGTTTCGGCGATATGCCCATTGAAACGAGCGTAGTCGATTTACTATATATGCCCCCGACCAAAACGCCGAAAAACGCAGTTTTAGGCCGTTTGACCAGTGGTCAATAGGCCCCATAGGCTGTAGTGAACAGTTGTCACTTCCGTCGGTTTCGGCGATATGCCCATTGAAACGAGCGTAGTCGATTTACTATATATGCCCCCGACCAAAACGCCGAAAAACGCAGTTTTAGGCCGTTTGACCAGTGGTCAATAGGCCCCATAGGCTGTAGTGACCAGTGGTCACTTCCGTCGGTTTCGGCGATATCATATGCCCATTGAAACGAGCGTAGTCGATTTACTATATGCCCCCGACCAAAACGCCGAAAAATGCAGTTTTAGGCCGTTTGACCAGTGGTCAATAGGCCCCATAGGCTGTAGTGACCAGTGGTCACTTCCGTCGGTTTCGGCGATATGCCCATTGAAACGAGCGTAGTCGATTTACTATATACGCCCCCAGCCAAAACGCCGGAAAACGCTGTTTAGAGTGAGTTTTCCCAACTTTGACCCTGGGCGAGGAACCACGGGAGCCATGCTGACTCACTTCGGGCGGTATCGGCAGTATGCTCATCGTTTTCAGCGAGTGACCCCGATTTACTTTATATGGGCACCACCCCAAGGCCGAAAATCGCCATTTTTAGTGACTTTTTGGGCATTTCTAGTAAAAGTGGGACTTAAAAACTTTTCGCCCAAACAGGTCAAAAAATGCAAAGTTTGGGCCTATCTCCTGAAAGCTACAGAGCGAAATTAAAAAATCCCCCTCGTTACTTTATGTGCATTGGCCGAAATAATCAAATAAAATAAACCAAACCGATCTAGCTGCTAGCCTGTGAAAAAAGTCCACCACAACCGAAGTGCCAAAATAGCGAAAGTCCGAATTTGGGGCCTTGGCACAGAGCCAAAATTGGCCAGGTGCCAAAATGACCAAAAAAAGGTAGCATGGGGGGATACTGTCTACCAACATATAACAGTAGTATTGGACCAAAATGCCCACAACGTTCCAACACTTCGCTAGAAAATGCACTTTCGAAAAGCGTTATTCACCTAGGAAAAAAACCAAACGCAAACTAACTGTTGCCAAGTGCAAAAATTTGAAGTTTCGAATTCGAACCAAAAGTATGGTGATACTTGTAGTACTACTCGAGTACTTTACGATGGTAACATTTTTACCCCTCCCGAACCTCTAATTAGCTGGCACCAGGCCAACACGGTCTCCAGGGGGCCGCGCAGACGCCTTTACACCCATATTATGTAGGGGCGCTATCGCGCCCCTACATATTATATTTAGCAGTTTTCGCGTGTTACAGAAGAAAAATAATATTGCTTTGCTTAGTCTTTATAAACGATATTTCAATGTTCTGAAAGTTAAATATTTGCGTTGAAGACATCTTTTTGCGCTATAATGGGGTCTGGGGGGCCGAGCCCCCCAGACGTTGAGAGTTTATATTATTGTGAAAAATTTGGTCTGAAATCCTTCAAAACTTTTACTTTGCAACAGTATATTTATTTACGTCATTTCCAGAATTTGGAAACGTAATTTCAAAGAATAATATGCCTATACAGTCCCTAATGGCAGCGTTGCTTAGAATAATGAAGGCTACACGAAAACTAATGCCCAGATGAAAACAAACAGAAGTAAAACATAGATATATATACTTTATGTATATATATATACGTATATATAATATATATATTATATATATATATGTATATATATACTTTGACCAGGATCTGCTTTTTTGGGTGCACGAGCATGTGCTGAGCCTTAATTATTTATTATTTCAAAGAATGCTCTCAAAAAATTCCACTAAAGTCAAGAAAATTTCTGCTGGGGTTTTTTTAGGCAAAAATAAGTGGGGGGGGGGGGAAGAGTGGGGGGGGGAGGTCAAAAAGTGGGGGGGGGGAAATAAAATGAGCTAAAAATGACAAAAATACAGTATAAATAGCCTGTTTTACACATACACTGCTATAAGTATGCTTAAAAGTGCTCAAAAATCAAGTTTTAGCACCGAAAAAGGTGATTTTTGATCAAAAATTTCCGGCGAAGCCGGAAAAATTTTGAAAATTTTGACCAAAAATCCTAAAAATTTGGCAATTTCTGGGCACCTTAGGGTGAGTGGGGGGAGGGGGAAGCCCAAAAAAGTGGGGGGGGGGGACGAGTGGGGGGGGGGAACCCAAAAAGTGGGGGGGGGGCGCGCCCCCCCATCCCCCCCCCCAGTAAAAAAACCCCAGTTTCTGTCCTCTCCAGACCTGTTTTTTTTGCGAAAAAAACTGCGAAATTCCGCACTTTTTTTGAAAATTCCGCAACTTTTTTCGGAGCTCTGCGTAAAGTTCCGCAAAATTTTTTGGCCTCGAGTAGAAATTTTCAGCTATTTCGGATAATAAATCCACGTGTTTCCGGTACTTTTTGCAGAAAATTTCAAAAAATTTTCGCGCCTTCGGCGCATATTTCTCTATTGTACACACCTTTCAGTCTTATGATAGGACTCTTGTCCGAGATATGTAGAATGCTTTGTAGTGAAAGCTTATCCAATAAAATTCTTTTCGCATAAACTAATTTCCTAAAATGCCTAAAAATGAAGAAGTACACGCGTAGTGCGTACACATAGTAACCATTCTAGTAAGATGATAACTCTGAAGTATGCATTTGTTGAACAAAGTCGTGGATATACGTACTTACATACATACGTACATAACCTGTTTAGACACCAAAGTGCACAAGAATAACCCAAAATCTTTGCTAAATCGCTCGAAAAAATAGATTTTCAAGCTTGAATTTTTCGGAAACATCTAGCTTTTGCTGGAGGCTGTCACCCCCAGCCCCCATTTTTAAATTCGTGCTTTTTATCTTGGCGTTGTGCTTCATTATGATTGCTCTGTTCTTTCTATTTTTACTATTTTTCCGAAATCTTTCTATCTGCTTTTAATTTTAAAATGTTGTATATAAATGTTCCCAAACCAAATTTTATACTAATTTTTCCCTGTGGCAGCTTTGGATTTTCTGGCTGCCGAAATCAAAATTTTGAGTGTTTCTATTAAGGATTTTTTTACAGTTTTACAAAATTTTCTCAGCTTCTGGGGGGCTCCGCCCCCCAGACCCCCATTTTTACCTGTAACTTTATATTCTTGTCAAAAACACACATATATATGCTTCGACTTTGGAAAAATAGTTGCATATAACTTGGTTATACTATTCGCTAAATGTTAAAAATGCGTTCAAATACAACATAATCAATAAAATTCATTAGTTATCATTGCAAAACTAAAAAATATGAATTTCGCAATTTTTCTGCGAAGTTCCGCAAAAAAATTTGGAGGACTGCGTAAAAGTTCGCAAAAAGTTTCGACGAAAAAAACACAGCTCCAGACCCCCTCAACTTTTTTGCACCCTTCCCCGAAATATTTTCTGGCTACGCTAATGCACACTACACACACAATCTCACTCCTTCTAGCTAATTTTAGCAACAACAACGGATGGAGAGAAAGCGGATTACCTCTGAGATCCATGGCTGTGAAAGCGGCAAGGGATGTTGAACAGTGGATTTAAGAAGTTTTTGTGCAAGCTCTTTTATGGAACCGAAGGCGCTTAGAAATGTTTTCTCACAAAACATGCGTACAACACTCGATATATTTCTAAACAGTAATAAAATGCATATTACAAATAGTTGATGGAGTGCAAATCGAGCTTATTCTTAAGCTAGTTTTCACTATGCGCACAGAGGGATCGACCGGAACTCCAAAAAAACGGAACCGGAACCGGCTTTAAAAAACCGGAACCGGAACCGGAACCAGCTCTTTAACACTACAAAAATCGAAATTTTTTTCTGACGTTTTGGACAATTTTTTCACGAGTTTTCGCTTTTTTGTAGCTACTACAGCATTGTAATAGCTTTCTAAAATAATATTTTCTATATTATATATTTCAATACACGAATACGAAACTTGCAATTTATTATGAGAATTTTGTCTTATTATATAGTTAAACTTTATATAATCACTACAGATTTAAAACATTAATTATATATACACGGTATGAATAAATTGTGAACATATTGTCTTTATATGTTTAGGATTATTCGAGCACATGCTCGACACAAAAGGTTTTATTTTATCTACTTTATTACATCGAATTTCGATGAATTACTTAATCGAATGCAATTTGACTTCTAAAGGAAATTTACTGGCAGGCAAATAAAAATTTAAAAAATTAATTGGTAGAAATTGATTCCACAAGCCTGCGAGCGAACTTTCGGCAAAATAAGCCAGAAACATGTTTAGTTTTTATCTGAGTTACCTGACAATTTCTAGTCATTATTAGAAATTAGATACGATTATCCTAGAGCTCCAAGAAAAGTTTCAGCATTTTTAAAACACAAAATATAAAAAATTGCCGCGAATATAACGAGCTTTTATTCTCTTTGTAGTCAATAGATGAATTAAAATAATTTTTCTGAGAATTACTGTTCCCGTAATTACTATATATAAGATTTGGCTGTATCTGGCTATGAATTTAGATAGCATCAGCTTCGAAAATTGGACTTGTTTGGAATATTAACCTTTAAATTTTGGGTGACCTTAACTTGTAATTATTAACTAAATAATTACTTTACGTATTATTAGAGTTTTCTGAGTAAAAGGTAAATCTTTGCACTTTTCTGCAGATCTTTTGTCGCTGATAGCAATATATAACTTTTTACCATTAAACATATAAGAACAATAAAGTATTTTTCACAAGTTTCAAAAAAATTGAATTAAACTTAATTTCTTCTAGCGACATTTCTCTTTTTTGGCTAGCTTCGTCTGCATTTTCAAGTTTATATAATGACATTTCTTCAAAATAATTAAAAAACCCTTCCTTGTTCCATCCATAATTTTTTAATATTTTTGTTGCACTCTGCACTATATTTATATACAAAACACACAGCAAAAACTTATTGCCTGCTATTTAAACAATAGTTGAGCTAAAACTGACATCTAATTATGCAACACTGCACTAATCTTTGAAATAGCATAGGTCTACGCCAAGGCTTCAATATATTCCAATTTGGCAAAATTAATAATTTTAAAGTATCTATCAAAAAGCTAATAGCAATCGAATCGGCGGGCTTGTGCTCTATTTTGAATTTCTAGATTACATACAAGTGCGTAATAATTTGATCATATATATACGTAATTAATATTCATAATAATAAATTAACGATAAGGTACTAGATCATTATTAATAAATCTAAACATTCTAAGTTGAGTTATAATGCAATAGCGCCGCAGGCGAAAATTTTTGAGAAAATAATATTCTGTTTACAAGAGATTAGCAATTTTTTCAAAATGTTAAAAGAAATTTTGCAAAATTTCTGAAAATTTTAATAAAATTTCACTTTTGATAATACGCTAAAATTGGTTCCGGTTCCGGTACGTTTTCAAAAACCGGAACCGGAACCGGAACCAAAAAGTACCGGAACCGGAATTCCGGTCGATCCCTAGGCCGCACACGGAACCTTAAGAAAATCGGGCCAGGAAAAAATTAAGTTTTTGCCAATTGGACACTGGGAGCCTTTAGAAACGAGGCTTGGTTTAGGAGTTTTGGGAAAACTTTTATTCAAAGTAAATCATTGGACAGTCAGCAGAAAAAGGCAATTTTGGCCAAAAACAAACATATTACGTACACGGGTTTTAACATTTGGTTTGGCTACCAAAAAAACTTCTTTAATTGCAAAATTGGCGCCAAAAGGCTACCCACTTTTGAGAGGAGGGGGCCACCCTCATGCATAGCCGTAGATAGGGAAGAGCGGGAGGGCGCCCCCCCCAAGCCCAATTGCCCCCTTGGAAATTTTGCCAGCGGAAAAAATTTTTAGCTAAAGGTACTCTGCAAAATAGGTTTCAACCCTTTAAGTTTTCAAAATTTCCCAAGTTCCGGAGGAGGCTCGGGCCCCAGTTCCTCTCTGACCTGCCAAAGATCCGTCCTCCCCAAAAGCGAAGGCATACCTACGCCATTGCTCATATGGACACCAGAAGACTCCCAGAAAAATTTCCATTTCCTAGAAACATCGTAAGGTGAAAAAACTGTCTGGAGTGATAGAGGAATACGGAATGGCAAAAAACTAAACCATTAAACGAAGGCGGATGAACAAAGAACAACTGCCCCCTCCCCAACCTATTTGGGCTGCCTCCTCACTCACAAAAAGGTGCCCAAGAAATGCCAAATAATTAGGTAATAGGTCTAAAGCTTTTGCGGCTTAGTCGGAATTGTTTACTATAAAATGGTTTATTTTGGTACTAAAACTGTATTTCAGAGTACTTTATACTAGGGATGCACCGGGGCCTGGCATCGGCCCCGGTCCCGAAAATTAGTAAAATGTTGTAAATTTTTGGCATTTTTGTCCAACATTTTGAAATTTCGAAAGTCAAGAAGTGTCATAAATCGTGTTTTCCCATCAATTTGAATGAAAACAACGATAGCAACGTTAGAAATTATTGCAAAATTTTAATTTCAAGAAAATTTTTGAAAATTTCCGACTTTGGCCCACAATTTTCCTACTGTCCAATGCATCTCTACTTTATACGTAGTAATCAGTAAGAGCTCACTTTTGACAACAAAATTGGTTTTAAAAAACTTTTTGCAGGAAAACCATGGCTGGTGCAAGGCTGTCAAAACCTGAAGATGTTCAGACTGAACTGATAACAATGCTGTATGTTTTTAACCAGACTACAAAATTACGTAAACGAAGCAGCAAAAGATCAAACACAAAGCGCGTAGCATATCCCAACACGCTTTAGCGAGACGGACGAAAATAGCTTTTAGCAATCTAAGGATAACACTAATGAAATTCCGATAAATATATTTTCCTTTAGTTTCGTTTCGACACACAGTAGCTTGAAGTTTTATTAGTCTTCATTACAACACGTTAAAAAAGTTGACGTCAAACAAATGTCGTCATGCTTAGCTGTCTATAAATGCCTCCAATGATTATTTGAGTAAGGGAGGGGTATCGGAGTTACATTGTTTTAAAAACGAATTCTCCCCACCACCAACAAACAACAATAGTAGTTTTAATGATTATGAATTTCTAAAACATAGTTTATGTTTACTTGTGAGGAGGTCCTCTTTTCTTCCCTTTGAAATGCTGACAAAAATTGGTGTACATTGTAAACAACCGTGGAGCCCTAGGACGCCCAAAATGTGTTCAAATTTGTGCCTAACATTAGATATGGTTTTAAATCTCTGAAAAAATGTCAAAATCATCCTAGAACCCCAAACAAAAATCTTGATAGTAATGGATCAAATTTCTTAAATTAAAGCTCCAGGAAGATAGTAAGCAAAAATACTACAAGCAGTCTTATTTTAGCTACTGCGATGCCTTTGAAACTGAAACTAGGTGTCAGTTTCTCCAGGATTCTCAAACTAAAATTACTTGGAATAGCCGACAGAAACGAAACGGCAAATTTACGACTAAAAAACTGCTGACAAAGCAACTCAAGATTGCAAACTTATACATGATTACTATTCTAATCTAACGCTGTGAGCAATAAAAGGAAAGCAATTAAAGACAAAGCATTTACTTAGTCAAAAGTAAGACAGACACACAAACTATAATAGCAAATGAGAACCGTATTACAGTATACATATATCGAGAAGCAATAAAAACGGCACAGGACATGACAATTGGGGATATTCTAGTGGGGGGCAGGACTGGGGTTTTCTAGTAGAGAGGTGGGGGAGGGAGGTTTGCCCCCATTATCAATATTATTAATAGTACTAAAACTTAATTTTTGAGCACTTTTTAGCTTTAGTTATAGCAGTATATGTAGAAAACAGGCTAATTTTACTGCATTTTTTAGCATTCTAGCCAATGTTACCCACCCACCTTGCCCCCCCATTTGTTTTTGCCTAAGAACCCCCAGCGGGCTGCCCTCATAAACACCCTACCCCCTGCACAAATGTGTGCCTTTTTGTTAAGTGCCAAAAGCGATCTTTTCAGGATAACCCCCCAGGCATAGATTCCGCAAAACTTGATCAAATGAGCTGAAATTTGGCATGGGTATGTTTTCGACTTAAGCTTAAGACGTAAGCTTATACTGAACTAACAAAAAGATGAATCGAAAAACTGACTTCAGATTCGTGTTCAGCGGCCCAGAAAACCCCTATATGCAACTTTTCAGCAAAATCGAAGAGAAAAAATTTTTCGGTTCTCCTTGGTCCCCCCATGACGAATCGAAAAACCTAATTTCGCGATATTTGAACTCAGCATTGTCGAAAACACACCCATACCAAATTTCAGCTCATTTAGACAAGTTTTGCGGAATCTGGGCCTGGAGGCGGGGTTATCCTGAAAACATCCACCAAAAAACTGCTGAATTTGATAATTTTTGCAAAAAAACTGAGTGTTCCAGTATACAAACAACAAATATATACAAATAATATACAAATGCTGGCTCCCCCCAAATTCCTTAACCCTAGCACTTTTGGGTGGAAGGTCCAGCCCTTTCCCTCCACGGAAAAAATTCCTGACTGAAATTAGCAGCACAGGACAAGACACACTTGCATAATTATGCAGTCGAAAGGTAAAATGATAACAAAAGATAAGTTGAGCAAAACATCAAGACCACCCAAAAGTTTGCAAGCAGCCATGATAAGGTTAGTCCGACTTCTATCTTCTTTTGTTCAGTTCAGCTTCAACCGTTCTAAGCCGCCAATAACTGAACACCAGCAGACCAAAGTTGATCAAGTAAGTCATGAGGCATACAAGACACAGTGACTGTATCTTAAAGTAGAGGATGTAGGCCAGATAAACGGTCATCAGATTCAGCACAACAGCCACCAAAACATATAGTTTCACGGCAATTAAATTGTTTGTGAACCCTAAATGAAAGCCATTTCATAAACAATAATCAGTAAGGCAAGGGATGGCTAATTTTATGAAACCAAGCAAAAGACACCAGCCACATTATTTGTCAACTGATCTATACTGTTCGTGGAGAAACCAGGTCTGATTAACTGTTACTGGGGGGAAGGAGCGCCCATTCGGCGACCTCCCCTCCTGTAACCCTAAAGATTGGCAAATTGTACCATTTTACCCCAAAATTTTCCTGGCCTCGCCGGCAATTATAATTTTTCAGCGATTTTTGGCAGTTTTTACACAAAAAACGTATGTCCCCTATTTTGGGTGAGCGCCTCACCCTCCAAATATTGGCTTAAAAATAAACAGCGGGTTGGATTTATGTACTAGAGATTACGCAACAAACCGAGTTTGTCTACTGAACCTGTGGTCGTTAAACGATAATAACAAAGCACTGAAGTGCCGTCATCTTAAAATAAAAGTTTTCAGGCGTGTGCCGACAGCAGTACTCTCGAGGTTTACATAAATCCAACAAAAACTTAGCTCCAATGATCAATATCAGTATGATCAGTATTTATAGGTAATTCAAAAATTGGCAAAATTCAGAACAAATTTTCAAATTTAGAGAAGTGTCTTGACTCCGGCCATAGGTGTGGCTGGGCAAAAAATCTGGTGGGAGGGGGATTCGGTTGGGCAAAAGTCTGGTGGAAGGGGAGGTTCGGTTCGATAAGGGGGAGGGTCCCCAAAATTGCCAAAAACCCGCCTCAATGCTAAAATCTGGGGGGGGGGGGTCGCCAAAAGTTGTTGCTTTAGTGGATAGGGGTCCCCCTTACCACCCCCAACACATCTATGACTGTGGCTTGACTTTGACATAAACTGGACTGTTGATAAAAAATTGCTGATAAAATGATTTGCAAGACAAAACAGTTTACGATTACACGGCTTAAATGGTAAAAGCATTGGGCTCATCGTGCATACATCGAATGCTATCCGACATCAAAAAATGTTGGTCCGAAAACATTTCAGCTTGTATATACTTGTACTGCACAAGCCTTCCCAATTCTGTCTGGCCTCCAGCCTAATCCACTATTAGTATAGTTCATTAGTAAAATACATAGTATTAACAACGCTATTATATAGATATACGCAATAATGAAACTGCTAAAAATGAAAACCATTTTCAACAAATCTTACCCAGCAACAGAAGGATAAAGTAAACAAACAATCCATACACAGGATTTCGCTGATTTAGAAGACTATCCTCACCCAACACTGGCGCCACTATTCCCATTCCTCGTGACCATCTAAAACGAAAACTATTAAGCTGAGGAATCATTCATATGCACAGCATTAAATATTTTAAAAACTACCGAGTAGGTATAGTCTGCATACGCATGATAGCCAACAATATACATATCCACAAAGGACAATATTCTGATTTTATGTTTTGTTGTATATATATGCATATCTAAGATCGCACCCGGTGGCGATTTTAGAGGTCAACAACTAGGTCTAATCATTTTCCAAATTATAAACAGGAATGGAACCCATGACCAACAAGGGTAAACTTGCAACTATATATGTACACAATAAACAAACTTCTATACCCGCTAGTGGGCTACATCTCCCGTTATGTACGATAATACTACACAAATGCAAACCTGGAGGCGCAGGCTGGCCTTAGTGGTTGTCAGCTGGTGTAGCCAATTGTTTGTACTGCCGCTACTACTGGGTTAACTTTGCAAAGGTGACCTCTGCTTCCACGTAATGTTACTCCTTCGAGTACCAGTACTGAGAATTGCAGCATTTCCCGTCCAGGTCCCGTCCGCCAAGAAATCTTGGCATTTTTACTACTGTAACCAGGATATCAATAGGATAGGATATGATAGAAGGAAGAACCTTAGATGCACCCAGTCCGGTGCTTAGCTCCCGAGACAAAAAACAAGCAAAACAACAAGAAAATATAAATTACTCCCAATTACGAGCATTTCACACAGGTATTCCAACAGCAGAGGTGAAGAAAGAACACTCAATGCCTGGGCTTATTCTAGTGGGGGGGCCCCCATAAACACCCTTCCCCCCCAAAAAAAGTGGGTGCCCCTTTTGGTACCAACTTTTGCCCTGAAAAAATCGCTCAGAAGGTCAAATTTTCAAAAATTTTCAATTTCAGATTTTTAGTCAATTTTTGCCTATCTAAGCGCTATTTTTGCACTAAAAATGAACTTTTTTTGGGGATTATATACTATAAAAACAGCGCTATTTTTAGCATGTTTTAGAAAAATTTTCGCCCCCCCCAAGAATGACTCGACCCACGAGGGCCCCCCCCCAAGAAAAATTCCCTAGAATAAGCCCAGCAGGCCGTCAGTTGAGCCAGGCACATGCTGAGGCCCCGCTCACAAAATCACCCCGGAAGGATTCAACCGGTTCCAAGTAGCAGGGCACCCCACCAGCAACCACAAACTAGACCCGGTTCCAGGAAGTCATCAGTGGTTGGCACAAGAATTCTCATTATGGTTATGGGGGAGGGTCCCTGTGGTCTCGTCTGGTGGCAATTACCCCTTCTGTCCTTTGGTTCAGGAATCAGGATATTGTCAGGCCTTATAAGGGCAGTTTCCCAGTGGGTGAAGAACGGTGAAATTTGCGTTGCCTTAAATCTCCTTAGAGTACTCGCATCCCGGGTGAGGCAGGCAGTCGCGCTGCAGTATCTGCAGCTCATGCCATTTATCCTGGCATCTCTGATACAAGTGCACTGTACTATGAAGTCATCAGTGGTTGGCACTTGTATATATATGTATGTATACTGCATGTTGGTAAAAACGGGGGACGGTCCGCGGCATAGGTGTAAGGGGGGTTGGGGGGGCGGTGGCCCCTCAGCCCTTGTTTCGACCCTCCCCCAAAAGTTTTGGGGGACGTCCCCACAACTGGGGGGGGGTGGTAGTCGCGCCGAAAATGGCCAAAATTTGGATATTTTTAGGGTAAATCTTCCAACAATTTTCAAAAAATTCCAAATTTTTGTCTTAAAGTGTTTAATATTGCGAGAAATATATACACGTTTTTAATTGTAATGGACTTTCTGACTCAATAATGACCTTATTTTGGACTTGCAAACATGTTGGCAATCAAATTTTCGAGTTAAAACTACTGTCTAATTGGCATTAGAAACGGCTGAAAATGCGATTTTTGGCATAAAAATAGAAAAATTTTTTGGGGGAGGGTGGGGTCGCCAAAGGGGGCCCCCAGAAAATGTTGGGGGGAGCCTCCCCCACCCCAAATCCCCGTTACACCTATGGCTGGCTTTTTCCTACAGGGGGGTGGGGGCCCCCAGACTTGGGTCGCCCCCCCCCAGGATTCGGGCCTTCCCCCCAGAACTCTAAAATGCCCGGAAAAATAGGGTTTTGAGGGTAAATTTTGAAAAACTTTTCCGGCTTCGCCGGATTTTTACTCATTTTTAAGCATTTTTTAGCTATTTTAAGCTTAAATTTAAGTTAAAAATAGTTAATCTTTTAGCGTAGCAGCAGAAATAGCTGTTTTTAGGCATTTTTTGAGAAATTTTTCTTTCCCCCCCCAGAAATTTTTGCCTAGGAAAAAGCCAGTATGGCCCGCGGTCCCATCCGGGTGCAATTACCACTTCGGTTCCTTGGTTCAGGGTACTACCGGACCTTATACGGACAGTTTCCCCAAAGGGTGAATGGTAGACTGTTTGCCCTAAATGCTTTTGTTTCCTTGGGGTGACTGCCGTGTTGCTGCAGCTGCTGCTTTTGCTGGTTACATAAGGTTGAAGAATGCGGGAGTCTCGGATGTCTGCGTAACTATGCCTGACGATGAAGAAAGTGGCGGTGATGCCAGGATTACTCTGGGAAGGCTGATTATGACACAGTTCTGCTCCCAATCTCCATCCAACTTGAACTCTTGATACAACCTTTTATGTTCCGTAATGAATTGTGCCTAGCTGGATACCTTGGGAGCTGGACGAACTATCCGCCATCTGTACTCAACACTGATCAGCCTTGGCTACCTTTATTTGAAAGTATTTGTAAGTACGTAAGTAACTTACGGAGAAGTCAATGCCTTAGTGCAACTGACAGCTGAACTGACATCACACAGAGGTTGATAGTTGGCATCATGCTCCTTTTCAAATTCCACAAACAGAGCATAAACGCAAACCAAAACGCCAGAGCAGCTTAAACAGTGAAGAGCATACTGAATACCAATGCGTGTTTGTGAAATACTCATTCGGCCAACATCTTAACAAATACATATTATACATACAAGTAACATATTTCCAAAATTTGCCCCCACCCCCAGCAAAACATTCAGGTGAAACTGTGACTAGGCGGTTCAAACTATGCCATAAACTGGACCGAAATTTGTTTCAGCTAAAAATGATCGCATTACCGAAGTATATACGATCTATGAAAAGTAATCAAAAACTACTTATAATGCCCTTTAAAAATTTTTGTAACTATTTACATATGTATATACCAGCTGACACCCAACCGTTTTTTCTAGTTTTTAAAGCTTACAAAATTGCGACAAAGGTATGTTGTTGTTGTTGTTGTTTGCTGCATTAGACATCACAATGTGATGATCATCACCCGAAGGTGCAAAATATTTAGCCAGGAAACTGGCCCCTTCAGGTTGGTCGAAAACAACTCAACCAAGTTGCCAGAAGGAGTCTCAAAGCCTGGTCGACATCACGACGGATGATATCTCCTCCTTTTTAAGAAACATGCTCCGTCGTATCCAAAAAATTTGCATTTTTTGTTTTTGGACCCCATCTCTATTCTCAGGCAGGTGTACCAGGCTACAGGCTACACGGAGAGGCCAGACCCTCTCCACCCTACCGGGCCTCAACTACTCCCAACCAAGCCGATCTCAAAACCCACTCGCCCTCCCCAAAATTGGGGCCAAACCAAGAAAAAATGCAAAATGTTTGAAAACATTTTTTGCAATTTCTGAAAATGTTTTAGAAAATTCGAAAAAATGGCTAACAATCAGATATAATCGGCTAAAGATGGTTATTTATAGAAAATAAAAGGTAATATATATATACGCAATTATAAATTACAAACTGGGTTAATTTAAGCAAATTTGAGTACAAATTTGTCAATGTCCAAGCACTATTTTCGCATTCGAAAACTGCTGCGTTTACTACTCAAAAGGTGACATTTACAGATCATGCAATCCTTTATATAGGCAATAAGTTCTACTGTTAGAATGATCTGATCCCGAGTACATGGAGGATCAGATCTAGCTACTACATTTTCCCTCTCCCTAGAAAAATAGTTTAAAACATAACAGTATAAAAGTGTTAAGCGTTTTCAAAAATTTTATACTATAATAATTTGTTGTTGTTGTTGTTCATTTCCGGGCTCCATCAGCTTAGAAAAGCTACAAGAGGGCACTTCGGCATCTACTGGCCCAGCACACGTCTTTGCATAGTCAGGTCCACACATCGGAGAATCCGGGATGGAAATGATGTGGGGGATTAGACCCAACCGCTCGGTAGCATAATTTGAGGACTCCAGATGCTTCAGTGATAACCCAACACAGTCGTGTTCCCGGGAGTTTGGAACCCATTTGCGCCGTTGACCAGACGGATGCCAGGGGGCACCTGTGGGGATCTCCATTTGATGGGGTCCGGACCGTGTCCATCGGATTTCCCACGGAGGTGGTTCCAAGCCCCCCCCTACAATAATTTCATCTCTCTCTCTCTAGTTGCAGGCTCATCGCATGGCATATGAGTCAGGACCACCGGCTAGGCCAGAAGTCCCGCCACCTCCAAAAACCCAGCCACTTGGCGGGGTTCCCTGACCAGGATATCCAGGGAGGGGGCCGTTCCCAGGGTTTGCAGTCTGTAGGTAGCAAGGGCCGGGCCGGACCGGCCAATAATTTCATCTTCTTCTTCGGCTCTTTCCAGTTCATCTTGGGATGGGAGGTAGCCTGGATAGTTGATAGTAGTAGCCGATGGACAAACTCGCCGGAAATGACCACGCCCTCCACACTTGTTGCAGTTATCCTTCAGAGCAGGACAGACATGAACAACAGAACGACCGGGTTTCCCACAGACCTTAGTCTTCCCTGAAGTTCCTTCCAGCTGGTTTTTACATGGCTGTGCCCTACAGGGGAACTCAGCTCCCTGGAACGCAGCGTCGTTCTTTCCTCGCTCGATGGCAAGTACAGGCAAATCCTGTTGACAGGGCAAAAAGGACGGAGGTGGCGTTCCGAAGCTGGACACGTACGCCATGAGATTCCAGAGAATTGCAGATCCCAACACGTCGCCAAAGTGTTGCGTTTACTACTCAAAAGGTGACATTTACTGATCATGCAATCCTTTATATATATACGTAGGCAATAATTCTACTGTTAGAATGATCTGATCCCGAGTACATAGGTGTACCAGGCTACAGTTACCCCCTGTGAGAACCCCCCCCACGGAGAGGCCAGACCCCCCACCCACCATACCCGACCTCGACTACTCCCCCCCAAGCCGAGCTCAGACCCATCTCCCCCCTAAAATGGGGTCCAAACAAAAGAAAAAATGCTAAATTTTTGCAAAAATTTTCGCAATTTTTCAAACATTTTCTGAAAAAATTGTCTAGAAATAGTCAAAAACGCTAAAAAATAGGTTTTCAAACGCAATACGAGTGGTTTTTATTTGATTTATGTCGAAAATAGTAGATTTTATGTCCAAAAAGGGCCATTTTTAGGTGAAAAAAATTTGGGTACAGTTTGGGTATAGTTTTTTGAAAATTTCCGATTTTTGAGACCCCTCCAAGCCAGATTTGGACTTTTTACTCCCCTCCAACCCACACAGGTGGTACACCTATGGTATGCCCGAGTATATACATGGAGGATCAGATCTAGTTACTATAAAAGCTACTGATTAGCCCAGATTGTGGTTTATAATTGCGTATATTACCTTTTAATTGCTATAAATAACCACCTTTAGCAGTTTATAGCTGATTTATAGCCATTTTTTCAAAAATTTTCAGAAATTGCAAAAAATGTTTCAAAAATTTTGCATTTTTACTTCTTTTGGACCCAATTTTAGGGGGGAGGGGGGTTCAGCTCGGCTCGGGGGGAGTAATTGAGGTCGGGTAGGGAGGGGAGGGTGTTTGGCCGTGGGGGAGGGGTCTCACAGGGGACAAACTGTTGCCTGGTACACCTATGCTCCCACCCCCTCACCCGAATTTCGGATTTTGGTGGGGTCCCCCGAGCCCGAGCCAAAATTGGACCTTCTACTCGCCCCAACCCGAACAGGCGGTACACCTATGTTCTCAAGTTTAAGTCAAAAATTCGGCGGCAAGGGTAAAAGCGGAAGAAAACTGGGGGTGGGTATCGATACATCATCGGCTCAGTGGGAGGCGTCCCACTTCCAGCAAATTGTGAAAACCCGTGGCGGATGCATAAGGGACCTGGGGCCCGCCTTCCCCCCCCCCCTTTGCGATTTGCGAAACTCGAAAACTTTTGTTCCAACATGTATCTTAGTCCAGAATACGGTCAATATTGAGTCTAGAATTCCATAAAACCGATATAAACGTGCATTTCTCGCGATAATGCAGACGTTGTTAAGCCAAAAATTTGGACTTTTTTGAAAAATTTTGCAAAATGTACTCTAAAAATGCCCAATTTGTGGCCATTTTTTCGCGCCGTCGGCGGTGTCCATTTTAGGGGGTTATTAAATATGGCTGGGGGTTACCCCCAAAGCCCCCCCAATTACACTGTGAAATTAGCACCAGCAGAAAAGATATAAATTATGATAGAACTTTAGATTTAGCGATACATTTTGTCAAATAAAATAAATACAAACAGCTATTTTATGCTAAATTAGAACATTTTTCCTGCCACGCGCACTTTTTAGCAAATTGCGCAAAAAATTCTGGGGCAGTGCGCAGATTTATAGCCTTCTTCGAATTTTATACAAAAATTTTCAGAAATTGCAAAAAATGTTTGCAAAACTTTTGCATTTTTTACTTGGTTTGGATCCAATTTTAGGGGGGGGGGAGAGGGGAGGGGGGTTTGAGCTCGGCTGGGGGGAGGGAGTATATAGTTGAGGTCGGGTAGAGGGGGAAGGGGTCTGGCATCTCCGTGGGGGGGCCATAGTTTCCCTGGAACTTTGGGTCTGGGGGGTGGGCAGTAGCGGCGCCAGAATTTTTTGAAGGGGGGGCCCTACCCAAAAATCCGGCGACCTTTTTTAGGAAATCCAAAAATTTTGCCAAATTTTAACAAATTTTACCTTAATTTCCCAAAAAATTCTCAAATTTTAGCAAACATTTTTCGATTTTTAGCAAAAATTTTTCAATCTTTAGCAAGAATCTGCCGATTCTTTAAAAAAATTTCTTAAAAACACTCACATTATGCATATATATATAGACATATATATAAACAGCTGAAAAATTTTTCAAGGGGGGCGCCCGACACTCCAAAGGGAGGGGCCCAAATCGCAAAGGCCGCCACTGGGGGGGGGGGGGGGTAAATCTTGGCTGGCCTCCGAAATGTGATGGGGGGTACCCCCCCCAGAATTCGGACCTCAAATTTCGAAAAATGGACAAAAATGCAAAAATTTCTGTAATTTAGCCCTTTTTTCATCAAATAAGGCTTGTTCTTAACGTTTTAGGCGTTTTTGCACCGTTTTAAAGCGATTTTAGGTCAAAATTTTAGAAAAATTTTTCGACCAAATTTAGCTTGGGTCCACAAATCGTTGGGGGGGGGGGTTCGGGGCATATGTAGTTTGCTTAGGGGGGGGGGGGGTTTGGGGGTGGTTTCCTTGGGGGGGGGGGGGGTGGGGGTGGTTTCCTTAGGGGGGGGGGGTGGGTTGGGGGTGGGTATCCACCCCAAAATTTTCGACCAACTTTAGCCCCCCCCGGATTTTTTACGCGTTTGAACTTAGCAGCGCAGGCAGAGGTACATATACTGACTAGGCCCTAGAGTAAATGTACTTCAAATGTACTTTCTTATACTGAATATGATTTCATATGTACCTCTTCGTACTTACAGAAAATTTTAGGTAAAATATTCGCTGCCATCTTCAATGAACTTAGCAGCGAATTTCTACCAAAAAGTGTACCGAAGGATAAATACATGGGCTAATATTTATATTGAAATGTACTTTTATGTACCTTAGTCAGAAGTGTAAAACAAAGCTTATAGAAGAAACTTTATTTTTCAAATCTATTTTTACTGTATAAAGCCAAGCACTAGCTATATGGGTGCTCACAAGAGATCGAGGGGGGGGGGCGGGGAGAGGTGCTCACTCTATCTTGGCAAAGGTGTGTTTGGCTGCATTAGCGTGTTTGGGGGATGCACCCATAGGTGTGTTAGGGGGGGGGACCCCCTCCCCCCAAATGGAGGGGTCGCAGACCCTCCCCCCTAAAAAATTTTTTCTACCCCTCCCCCCAAATCGGCCTTCGGCCCACCCCCCCCCTCCTAAAAATTTTCAACCCCCTACCTAAATTTTTGCAAATTTTTAGCCAAAAATTCGAAAATTTTCAAAAAATTAGCGAAAAATTGCTAAAAATAGCTGAAAATTGAGAAAAATTTTCAGTTTTTTAGCGAAAAACCGATTTTTCGCCGACCCCCCCTCGAAAATTTTTCTTACCCCTCCCCCCAAATCGATTTTTTCCGACCCCCATTCCCCTTTTTTGCCAGACCCCATCCTACTTTTTTTTCAAACCCCCACCCCCACTTGTTTCGCCACCCACACCTATGGATGCACCGATTTTGGCAACCCCCTTCCAGATTTCACTATGACTACCCCTCCCCCCCAATTTGTTTGCTCAGCCACACTTACGGTTGGCCATGGGGTGGGGGGACCTCATCAGATGACTGGTGGGGCACTCCCCCCAAATTTTTAAATTTTGTCAAGGATTTTTGCGGATAATTGTCAAAATTTGGCTTAGAAATGGGCCATAACGGAATAATACTGCAAAAGTGGCATATGCGATTTTTTTGCAAAATGTTAGAAACTTTCGGGGATTTTTGGATGGACCATGACCTTTCTGCCCCCCCCCACATTTTTTGTGCAGAAACACCAATGACTTCGGACATACATACACTCTGTGACACTACGCACCGTATATATATACATAGGTGTGTTATGGGGGGGACCCCCCCCACCAAAATGACAAATTTTGTCGACCCCCTCCAGATTTTCAGATTTTGGCGACCCCCCAAATTATTGCCCAAATATATATTGCAAATTAAGGGGTTTTTGGTCATTTTTGGATACCCTCCCCCTTCTCGAGCCGAACCCCTCCCCCTAGATTTTTGCCCAGCCACACCTATGCATATATATCTATTCACTCGCATACTTATGTATATATATACGTATACTAACTTTATGATTTTTTTGCTGCAGCTCCAGAATAACTGGCAACTGAAGACATTGTCGCTTATTAATGGTTCCTGATAGGGCTCGACTGTATATTTAAGCCTCGTGCCCTATTGCAACCTATTGGTGACAATGGATTTTTATATTTCTTCTATTTGAATGGTATCCATCTATATATACTTCCGAAGCTGTTAGAGTCCAATGGGAGAAGCCAAGTCTAATGGGAATAACTCCGAAGCCGAGTCTATTGGGTATGTATACTACTACTACTAACTATATATGCTATGTGATTCCCTGACTTTCATTAATTATTCTTATATTATATCGCATTGGTTCTGTATTTCGCAACACAAATGAACACTAGAGGACAGCAACAGCAACTCGTATATATATTTAGTGATGGGCACCGGATATCCGGATTCCGGATAATATATATCCGATTTGAGAAAAATGTCCGGATATCCATGTACATTTCACACAAAGTAATGAAAAATTAGCAAATTTTTGACAAGAATTTCAAAAATTTCTCTGGAAATATTTTTAAAACGTAGATTGGGACTTGGCTGCATGATAGAAATTTGCACCGTACCAAAACATTTTGTTAAAACTTCGGTTTGGACTAGGCGTGTAACCGGATATCCGCTATCGTTTAATAGGCGGATTAGCGGATATCCGATAACGTTTAATATCCGGTGCCCATCACTACGTGATATCAGAAGCAGAGCATATTGAGCATGAGCATTGCTTTCACAATCACCAGTCTACCTCTCCTTCGCACTCTTGCAGTTTTGCAGTTTTGCATAGTTTTGCATCATTTTAAAGAATTTTCTTTCAAAATTTGGAATATATCTGAGCAGAGTGTATCCAGGAGTGTATCCAGGATTTTAAATTAGGCAGGGATCCGGAGTTAAGATTTTCCGAAAATGGCCAAATTTACACAAAAGTAGGTAAATTTCGTTTTGGCTCACAAACAGGGGGTCCGGAATCAGCTGCATTTGAGCAGACAACAATTATACCGTATACAACATCAAATGTGCATTAACTAGTGCCCCTTCGGGCGCTCGGCCCACATTATCATTCATGTCGTTAATGACGTCCCACCGTCCATCAGACCGGAGGCAATAAGCAATATAATGGCCACTTCCGTCAGCTTCCGGTGCAGCAAAATGAATTACAGCCCGGAGATTGTAGGACTTATCGTCAATTATAAAGGATTGACAAAAGTTCCGTAGCCTTTCGAGCTGAACCTGCTCAAAAGAGCAACCTTCGAATTGGCCTGATAGGTCTCCGCGGAATTGGAGCGAAGCAGCAGGTTGGACGAGGATGTAGTGGTTGAAAGATCTGCGCTTTCCAATAATGCCATTGCAAAGACGATTAGAAGAAATTGCAAGATTAAATCTGAAAAATCCTCCTGGTACAGGGTTTGAAGCAGGAATGACCGCATTGCATACAGTGTTTTGAGTAACCTCGGACACTGATCGAGCCAGGGCATCTGGTGTCGAAAGAACTGCATCAAAAGGAACCGGCACGACAGCAGAGTCTGCGCAGGTTTCCTTTCTTGGACAGAAGGTTGAGCTGCATACTTTCTGCTCTTGAACGGACGGGACTTTTCAAAACATGACCAGCGATGCCATTTACGGTGTAATTGCAATCCAGGATTACTATGTTGTGAATTCCGGCTTTGCCCTGGAGATAGGTCTGAAGAATTGCAGCTCTTGCATGATATGTTTGACTAGAAAGGTCTCCGGTGCTTAACTTACAACAAATATTTAAGAATCCATTGCTGTCTTTGTTGGATTCTGCAAATGCACGGAAATTAGCGCTATCACAGACAGCGGCAGTGAAAGCGTGGACTAGAGAGTCAAAAGCACAAGTTGAGGACAACTGGATGGTCAGTTGTCCTACTCTGACCGCCTTTAGAATGTTCCCATTCTTCATTACTTTGAGATCAGTAGGACCTTTAGCAAGCTGGTAATCAACAGCAGTGAGATTAGGGTTGACTTCCAAGTAGGAAGATCTTTTTCGTTGACTCCGGGGGACAGCCATATTTCTCCAATTTTCGTTCTCGCCTTATTCAGACTTCCGTTGAGACTCTGCTGCGTCATTTCTTACATGAAAGCAAGAAAAGCATAGGCGACTCTCACCATATCCCTCATCCTGACCGATCCCATAGGAACAGGGAGGCACAACGTGGACTGATTTACTGCATTTGCAACACGTATGTGCACCTGTTGGCATTTTGCATTTGGCAAATTTTTGGGGAGATTTGGGGGGCTGGGTTTTCTTTAGTGGGGGGGGGGCGCCCCGCACTTTTTTGGACTGCGCTGTGCTGTGCTCCCCCCCCACTCACTATAGAGTGTCCAGAAAATGCCAAATTTTAAGGGTTTTTGGTCAAAGTTTTCAAAACTTTTCCGGCTTCGCCGAAATTTTTTGGCTTAAAGTGTTTATTATATACTGCGAGAAATATATACACGTTTTTAACTATATTATGGACTTTTATGGAATTATGGAATTATGGATGTTTTTTGGCATTAGCACTGGCTGAAAATGCGAGACTTATCCTCCCCCAACTTTCGGCCCCCCCCGAATCCCCCCAACGATTTTTGGAGCAAAAAATGATCTTGGCTAGAAATTTTTTGGAAATTTTTTCTCAAATTTTCGTTTAAAATCGCTTTAAAACGGTGAAAAACGCATAAAACGTTAAAAACTGGCCTTATTTTGAAGAATTACAGATTACAAAATTACAGAAAATTTTCCATTTTTGGCCATTATTCAAAATTTCTGATTTTCGAATTTGGGGGGCTTGGGGCCTTGGGGGAGTTTTATTCCCCCGCCCTCCGAGCAATAGCGGCGCCAGGATGTTTTGAAGGGGGGGGGGGCCCGGCCCGACCCAAAAATCCGGCGACCTTTTTTGGGAAATCCCACCTTTTTGCCACATTTTAGCAACTTTTACCTTCATTTTCCAAATCATTTCAATTTTGGCAAAAAAATTTCGATTTTTAGCAAAATTTGCTGATTTTTAAAAAATTTCTTAAAACACTCAAATTATGCATATAGCAATGTTCACAAAAAAAAATCACCCCGAAAATTCACAAAAAAAAATCACCCACCTAGACGGCTAACAACAAGCCGCAGCCGGAAAATTTTTTGCATGGTAATAGCCACAAGTCCCAACCCCAACATATGTAAGTTTGGCTGCCGAGGCCCAACTCCTCCGACTAGGGTGCCCAAAATAGTCGACCCACCCAAAATCGGACCCTCGGACAAGTCCGGACCAAAATTGAAATTTTTGCTGGTACTCACTATGGACTTTGCGCAGCTACCCCATATAATGCATGTGACATGTCCTAACTCTAAGCTATCCAACCATATATTGGATTCCCTGCCATGTCCTCTGGCTTCGCCACCGGCGGGTGATTTTTTTTTGTGAACAAATTCACAAAAGAAAAATCACTACCAACTTTGTGTAAAGTGCCTCTGGGGCAACGGCTAGGGCAAAACTAATGCCAAATTCGAGCTCAGCGGCCGGAAAAACCTATATAGCGCATGTTTTAGGTACCTCAACCCCCTTCTGGCAGACGGTCCGGCCGATGGACCCGGCCCGGACCCTCCAGACCCAGGGGGTGGTCTGGATCACATATCTGGGCAAAAGCTACCTAAAAACTAATGCCAAATTTGAATTCTACGCACCGAAAAACCTATATAGGCGAGTTTTTAGGCTTCTGGGACCTTGAAATAAAATTTTTGGTCAGTCACGTGACCCCGACCCAGGTCACGTGACCCTAGGCCAAGTCACGTGACCATTCCAGATACGAAATTACTCCGCCAAATTGTTTGTTCTGTGCTCACTAGAGCAATAGAACACAAAATAAGTGGATTCCTAGCTTCCTGGTATAATAATATAGGTCAAGCATATTAGCCTGGGTACCCACTTTGGCCCCGGGGGCCGAGAACCAAAATTCGAAGTTCAGCCTGTGCAAAAAAAACTTGGGGGTCCAAATTTTTTTACATAATAACACTATGGACTATGCTCTATTTATGCATGAAAAGAAAAATTTCCTAGCTATATCCTGAGATCAGATCCGGTGGTGATTTTTTTTTTGTGAACAAGTGATTTTTTTTTTGTGAATTCGTTCACAAAAAAAAAATCACAAAAATTTTTTATTACTCACGCTACACAAGGGCTACCGGCATGAAATTCGCATCATATGTAGAGGGGGTCACTGCCGTTCCATACGTACCAAAAGTTTTTTGATTGGACTTCATTTGCGAAATTGCCAGCAAAAATTCGATTTTTGATTTTTTTTTTTGTGAACATTGCTATATATATAAACAGCTGAAAAAATTTTTCAAAAGGGGGGTGCCCGACACACCAAAGGGAGACCTACCCTTCCACCGCCGCCACTGATGCCCATCATAGTTTCCCTGGAAATTTTGGTTGGGGGAGGGGTAAGCTATGGAAATTTGGTGGTCAACCCGCGAAATGTAATGGGGGGGGGGGTACCCCAGTACCCCCCAAAATGGGATATCAAAACATCCAAAAAATGGCCTAAAAATGCAAAATTTTCTGTATTTTAATGCTTTTTCCGAGAAAACAAAGCTTGTTTTGACAGTTTTAGGCGTTTATACGCGGTTTTAAAGAGATTTTAAGTCAACATTTGAGAAAAATTTTTCAAAAAATGACCATTTTTGGGCAAAATTTAGCTAACTTTTTGGCTCCAAAAACGGCCGAGGGGGTTGGGTGGGGGTAGCCGAAAGTTGGGGAGGGGATGTCGAAAATTTTTGGGGGGGGGGCAACGGGGGTCGAAAATTTTGGGAGGGAGTATACCAGTACCCCCCCCCCCCGGGGAAACTATGATGCCCATCCCTACCCCGTTTTCTTTCAACCATAAAGCTAGTGCTTGGCTTATGGGGAATAGAAATATGTTTGAAAAAATAAATTTTGTTCTAGACTTTCTCGTATACTTTTAACTTAGGTACATTAAAGTACGTTTACATTTAGCTATTGCAATCAACATTACACCTTCTGTAAATTTATTGCCGAAAATTCGCTGCTAAGTTCACTGAACTTGGCAGCGAATCATTTTCCTACTATTTTCTTTAAGTACAAAGAGGTACATATGAAATTATATTAGGTATATGAAAGTACATTTGAAGTACATTTAATCTAGAGCCTATTCCGAATATGTACCTTTCCTTGCGCTGCTAAGTTCAAACGCGTGGATATTTTGACTTACCCTCTCCCAACTTTTGGCTACCCCCCCCCCCGAACCCCCCCAACGATTTTTGTACCCAAAACGTTAGCCAAATTTGGTCGAAAAATGGTCATTTTTTAAAACTTTCTAAAAATTTGCCCTAAAATCGCTTTAAAACGGTGCAAAAACGCCTAAAACGTTAAGAACAAGCCTTATTTTGATGAAGAAAAGGGCTAAATTACAGACAATTTTGCATTTTTTGGCCATTTTTCGAAATTTCTGAGGTCCGAATTCTGGGGGGGTTGGGGGGGGGTACCCCCATCACATTTCGGAGGTCGGCCAAGATTTACCACCCCCCCCCAGAATTTTTTACCTAGAGAAAGAGGAAAAAGGGTAAAAACCAAAAAAGTTCGCCGCTTCGGCGAATTTTCTACTTTTTACCCGCATACTTATTGCATTTATGAAGAAAAAGCTTGACATGCATCCGATTTTTCGGAGAAAATTACCATCTTTGCCTAAAAATGTTAAGAATTTTTAAAAATTTTCTCAGTTCTTCAGTATGAAAAGAATTAAAGATCCGAAGAGCGATTTTATTGCAAAAACAAAAATTCTTCAACTTCTGGGGCTCCGCCTTCTAGACACCCCGCTGAAAAAGGGAGTAAAGTAGACAAAGCAACAGTTACAGACCCGCCAAATCGCTCTGAAAGATATTCTGTGTGGGTGTCCGCGCTCATTTGTGAGGAGAGTAGTGCAGTACTAGTGGACATCAGAAAAGAGCAAGAAACTGATGCAGATTTTGCGGATATGTTTGCATATCTAGCCCTGGGAGAACTCCCCACTGATGAAAAACGGGCAAGTGAAGTTGCGCTAGCAGCTCCTCGCTATGTTCTATAGGAAGGCATTTTGGTTCACATTTACCCTAGACTACGCCCTCGAGGCTTAATATTTAAACAACTGGCCATGCCCAACAGCCGACGACACGATTTGATACGAGCTTACCATAATCAACCTATGGCGGGCCATTTGGGATTTAAGAAAACCTATCTGCACTTGTTGGAACGATACCATTGGCCAAGACCCAAGATGTATCAAGATGTGAAAAATTATTGTGAGTCGTGTCACGCGTGCCAGATTCGGAAAAAACCGGTTAAACCGTTCCGGGCAGCATTAGTCAACTTTCCTGTTAATGGACCTTTTGAATCTGTTGGAGTTGACATACTAGGCCCCTTCCATATGACCGAATCAGGAATGAAATACATTGTAGTATTCATGGACTACTTGACAAAATACCCAGAATGTTCTGCCATTCCGGACCAAACCGCGGAAACCGTTGCCAGAGAATTCGTCACTGAAATGTTGTGTCGACATGGTGCTCCTCGTCGCCTACTGTCAGACAGAGGTGCAAATTTTATGTCCACGGTGGTAGCTGAGGTTCTAGCTTTAAGTGGAACAATGAAGATTTCCACGTCACCGTACCACCCACAATGTGATGGCTTTAGTGGAAAGGTTCAATTGCTGTGCTGACCAATTATGCTAATACTAGAAACACTAATTGGGATCAGCACCTCCCGCTTGTGTTGTTTGCCTATCGGTGCACTGAACATGAAAGTACCCGGCATAGCCCTTTTCAGATGCTCTACGGTCGTACCCCACTTCTCCCCACTGATGTCACACTTTCACCACCTAATTTGGTTTATGTGGATGAACCGACACGTACAGCAACTATCTGCACAAATGAAGGCAATTTGGAATCGAAATGATTCGATTTGGATGAAATCGAGACAGCTCAACATCGGCAGAAACTCTATTACGACATGAAGTTGCATTCACCTGCCTTTAACGTGGGAGAGAAAGTTTTGCTGCATTTTCCAAAGCGGCAGACGCTGTCTATGCAATGGGAAGGCCCCTATCAAATAGGGGATCTGTTAAGTCCTTAAAATGTAAGGGTTGAGCTCTGCTTGTGCCGAAGACAAGGGAAAAATCAGATGCACATCAATCGTTTGAAACCCTACCGACAATCCAAGTTCCCATCCATTACAGAAAATCAACCGATTCCTAATTCGGAAAATGTGGAGACTCAGCTTGCAACTGTTGGACAACCTACTACAATAACCATGAAAACAGGTGCAAATGAAACATCAGCTGAAGGTACAAGCACCCTCCCTGTACAAGATGACTATCAAAGAAGATATCCGTCCCGCCAACGCCGGTTGCCGGATAGATATCTCCACTAACTTTAGCAACACTTTCATTCTCTAACTAAATTAAATAAACAAAACAAAACAAAAAAGAATGCCCTGTGATCTGATCCGCAACTACATGTATAAATTCAGGATCTGCTCCCCTACTCTTCATTTCTCTGTTCCCAACCTTCCATTTTTCCTCTTTATTCAATGTGCAATGCTGTACACAAAAATACATATGCGCATATAAATATATGTGGTGGATCAAAACAAGTTCATCAATTTCCTCCACTGTTGTTTCTCATGCATTTTATCTGGGACCATTAGTAACTACGATGGCGCCACCTTTCATGCAATATATTCTCAATAGACTGCCTGGAGAATAGCAAACGTGAACTATGATGCAACAACAGATTAATCATTCATTGCCTTTAACTGTAGTTCACCTCTGTAAAGAATTCCAACACACAAATTCTCCCTAATAATAACTAGGCTGACCAAATACCTATGCTGGACTAGTTTTCTCTACCTACAAGAATTATTACTACGTACTGCAAATAACTGTCTTGTTTAACTGACCAATTTCCAATACTGTATGAATTCTATCCCTCGTTCAACATGAATATTAGCGTACGGTGTCGGAACTGTTTGTCCATTCAGTCTTGGGAATTCACGGACGATGTCGTCCAAATGCAGTCAAGCCGTGCCTGTAATTTATGCGGATCCTCCATGAATTTGGGTTTTACGAACACCCAGGTTCCAATTGGAGGACTCACCAAGGCACTTACTGTGTGGCGTATCAGCCCACGAGAAGCCTCACTTCTCCCCAAATTCAGGAGACCTCTGGTCCTTTTGCGCAATCTGGACCCAATTATCCGGTTCAATTCTCTTCAGTGCCCGTTGGCACCCTCTATCAACAGCGTTATTACCAACAACAGCAGCAGTATCTTAATTCTGCTAACGCTGTCGCTTCACCGCAACAGCACGTACCGTCTCCGTTCGTGACTGCTGCTTCAGTGCAGCCTCTTCCTGAGTCTATGTACCCTATCATTCAATCTCCTGCTGTTTCGACAGCGAGCGCGTCTCATCAGGTCCCCTCGTCGGCGGGCACCCCGGTAACGGCGGAGGCCACGTCGGAGCCTGCGCCGGAGCCTGTTCCTTCCCGTGCCCCTCAGGTTTCGTCCCAATTTCCGGTTTCTGAAATAACTGTGGTCCCCACGGAATCAGTACTGGCACAGAACTTATTGTACTCTTGTTATTACCAAGAGTGCATAATTGCACTATATATAAGAAGAAGAGTAAGCCACTAGAGGACTCCTCTTCTTGGCATTGCGTAACGGTGCTCCGACCACAATACGCGAATGTTCCCCCGTTTGGTGGGGGGGTAGCTCTCTTCGACAGAGCATACCCCCCTCCGTTTGGTGGGGGGTAGTAGAAAAGAGGTCCCCGTTTGGTGGGGGGGGTAGAGCAGAGGATTACGGTAGTTATTGTTCTATTTGAAAATGGGTCCCCGTTTGGTGGGGGGGGGTAGCAAAAAGAGGTCCCCGTTTGGTGGGGGGTAGCAAAGAGAGGTCCCCGTTTGGTGGGGGGGGGGGGTAGGCAAAAGAGGTCCCTGTTTGGAGGGGGGTCGCCAACAGCCAATCAGATTCAACCAATCTTAGTCTGACCGGGGCACCGGGGCCTGGCCCCGGCCCCGATAGTCAGGCCCCGGTACCGACCGGGGCCAAAAATCAGCAAAATTTTGTAAATTTTTGACATTTTTTGACCAAAATTTTCAATTTTCGAAAGTCAAAAAGTGTTACAAGTCGTTTGTTTTCCCGCCGATATTAATGAAAACAACGATAGTAACGTTTGTATATTAAAAATTATTATAAAATTTGAATTTTTCAGAAGATTTTGGAAAATTTACGATTTGGACCTCCAATTTCCAGGCCCCGGCCACGGCGCCGGTAGTGGCGGCCCCGGTGCATCTCTAATATAATGCAATTATGCACTCTTATTATTACTCTTTCAACCTTTTCTTTTTCAAGTATTCATGGACGAAAACACAGTATGACTTTGGGCTTGTAAAGACGCTACATTTCCTCCCCCCCGAACAAAAGAACACAGCACATAAAACAATAGTATAGAACAGGAATAAGGAATAAATTGAGTAAACCATTAATAAAAACAAGAGTACATAATACTAAGAGTATGCCACTAGGCAAGCTCTATGTTATCAGAGCAAAAACTATGCTCTGCACGCTAACGGCCCACCCCCCGCAAATCAGACCCTAGTGACCCCCCCCCGCAAATCAGTACTTAGTCGAAACGGGGGTACGCTCACTCGCTCTATGTTTATGTGCTTAAGCTCAAAAACACAAGCAGTGCGTGCGCGAATTTTGTGCCTGCTTTGAGCTTTACAACACAAACATAGCGCTCAAAATTCTTTGAAGTGAAGGGTCTCATTTGCGGGGGGGGCGGGCCGTTAGCGAGCAGAGCATAGATTTTGCTCTGATAACATAGAGCTTGCCTAGTGGCATACTCTTATTATTATGTACTCTTGATAAAAATAATATTCAATGCTGTTGGATCGAGCCTGAATATTTGGCAACAGAAAGCAAAAATGGCAGGGAGGAAACAATTACTGGGTCCGCACTAACCGCCGGTGGTAATTATTTGCTACAAAATGACAGTGCAAGGTCAGTGTTTTGGAAAAGACTACTAAATGTTTAAAAAACGTTATTGCTAAAAACGACAGGCTATGGTGTTTACTTCAAAGGCAGCACTGGGCCAGAGTACCCAGAAACCAAGCCTTGGTTGCAACCACCATCGAAGCTAACAGCTGTATAATGTCACGTGTACAACGTACGCAGCAAATGACTGACACGCTAGAGACCAGTTGAAGCTAGTCATCGCCTTTGGTGAAGCCAGGACGCCTCAGCGGACACTTCCACCAACCTCTACGCACTGTCCAGACAGTTGAAAACGCACAAGCAGCAAACAACCTCCTTAACCATCCACAAGTCTACCTAGTGTGAAAACTGGAGCAAGAAGAAAAGGACAGAACGAAAAAGAAGTGTTGGTACCAAACTAGACAGAAGAAATGCCACCAGAGTCTAAGCTAGGTTGCCTGTCTGAGATTATTCACGTGGACGATTCTCTTCTCACCACTATCACTGTTGACGACTTCATAATTTACAGGGGACGTCTGCCTACCTATAATGAAAGTACAGCTCCACCGAGGCTGAAATTTACGGCGATGGAAATTGCGAACGCGCGTCAGGAACTAGCAATCTCCTATTCTTAAGTCTGCTACTGTACTTATAAACTACTCCTTATAAGCTTATTTCATCAATATCGTATTGACCCAAATCCATAGCCCAGCGAGCTATCCCTTAGGATTTTTAACAGATCGAACCCATTGTAACGGGCAGTGGTAAGTTACGATTTTAAACCTAGCATACCTAGCATACCAATGCATAGCAAGAGCCTCTTTTTCAATGGTAGAATAATTTCTCTCGCTGTGACGAAAAGCCCTGCTCGCATAGGAAAGGTATCTCCTGTGATAGAACCGCGCCAAGACCTTCATTACTGGCATCCGTGAAGACAACAAAGTCCTTTGAGAAATCGGGTCGCTTCAAAACTGGAGCACATAAAACAATAGTATAGAACAGGAATAAGTCATAAATGGAGTAACAATGGTAAAAATAATATTTGATACAATAATCAGATCGTGCCCGACCAATTCGCAATAGCAGTTTGCGGCACGGTTAGCTACACTGTAGTTCCGACAAGTATAGAGGGTGCATTGAGAGGATGGACTCAAGACTCCCAGTGCTTCTTTATACGGCGGAGCAGGCTTTCAAGAGCCGGGTAGCCGCAGAAAAATATCTGCAGTTTGTCGTCCTCGCATTCATCAATGATGATATTCTCCAAGAAAAATTCGTTTACAAAAGGATCAAAACTATGGAAAATGCGCAGAACAAGCTTTTCCAAAGTCGATCTCCTACCAGTCAGACTAGGTCCTGCTACATCACTCCGGTTTTCAAGGATCATACAGTCTTTTTCCACATTCTGGACAAAATACGGAAGAATGGTCAGCCGGTGATTGACACAAATGTAGCCAATCAACGAAGGCATCTCTCGAAAAGAAATGGTGGGGAATAGACGGATATAGTGAGGCACATCGAGAAAAGTCAAATCTCGCAGCTCGCTCTAGTCCAATCCACAACTGTCTGGAACAATATCTGGAACTTGCTTTGAAGACGTGCTCTCAGGACATGATTTCCAGGAACGCAGTACATCATCGGTAAAAACTCGAAAACTTTCGGTCATGGTAATGGTTCCAAGAACCAAGGGGAACGCCACTGATGGTGATTTAGCTGTAACTGGAGCAGCTGCGGCGCCATCAGCAGAGTTGGATGGTTCAGCAGAGTAGGGATCATTATTGTCATCATCTTCATCACTACAAGCGTCCTCACTTAGCATGATATGACTGACAGTTAAGACCCAGGAAAGCATCTGGAAGAGTGACTGAATTTGAATGATGCTTCTTGCTTTTCGCTCGTGGCAGTAACCATATTCTAGCAGCCGCGATACAACCACAGAAACAGGAATCAGTAACGAATCGAACGAATCATGTGACACTTGGTAGTTCCACGATGCATCACTCGAACACACACAGCAACTTCTACCAGCCAAGTAAAGTTGCCGTATCGCTGGGCTGAAAATCATAGGGGAATCAGGAGTTCAGTATTTGATCGGAGGCTTGGACGATTGCGATAAGGCAGGTCGGGGTTCTGTGTGTCATCCATCAGTGGCCAGATAATTCACGCAGGCTTTATCCAGACCATCACGTGTATAGCTGACAACGAGTTCACAGCAGATGTAGTAGTTACCGGATAATAAAGAGCGAAATCTTGGCAAAATTTCGCAAAACGCAGGCAGGCTAACTTTGACAGACTTGGGGAGGTCTTCGATAGTATTAATGTTTATGAAAAACCTGATGCCCTTAAGATTACCGACATCATACAGTTCAATCAGGGACACCGATCCGTCATCTGGAACCATGGAACCTTGGTAGGCGGACGGGCAGGGCATACTGACACCAAAGCGAACAACATATATATGCATCTGGGATAATATTAGAATTTGTGGGAGCTTCAGCAACACGAACCCGTTTAGACAACAGGCAACTGTTTCCGTCGAAAGGATTGGGAGGGGATTCTACTCTCGTTCCCAACGCCATAAGAAAGGGTGTGACATCGTCAATATCCTCACCGACATGAACAGTTGCACTGAAACTCAATCGAGTTACGTGAGAAGGCGAAGTAACATGCAGCAAAGGGCAATGAGTTGGCAGAAGAAGGATGCCACAAAGCTCTCAGCCTTGGCATCTTTATCTACACGTTCGCGACTCTTGATGCAGTTATGGACAGACTGACAAAAACTGTCACCGACGGCCAATTTATCTCGACCGTGCTGAAATTGGATCTGTTTGTTGGGACTAACAAGTTTCAGCAGCCGGAAAGAGAACTGACCCATAGTTTTTCCAAAGGGGGTCGTGTCTGCGGATTGCGATTTTGTCTTCGTGCCCATAACCAAAATATCTGTAAGACTGATGTTTAGGACTGAAAAGGGGCTTTCCCTCGACACGCGTTCATGGGGCATCAATATGGTACCAGAATTCCTGCAGCTGTTGTCAAGAATGTTGAGACCTGTTGGTAGGACAGCGTCATGTACATACTTCGTGACCATCTTCACAGCACCATGACTTCGTGACCATATTGCAATTTTTCGGAACAGCAAGACGATCCCAGATTCATTGAAGTACAAGCAGTCGTCAGAAGTAAGCTGTCGAGCAGAAGTCTGGGAAAATAACATTTCGTTGGCTATTATTACAGGAGAGGACCGCAAAATTTCGTAATACTGACGGACGTAATAATTGATCTTCAGCTTGGAGTTTCCACGAATACTGCCAGCCACGAAGCTAGGTGCTAGCCAGTGGATACCACTGGCATCAAAGATTTCCACTGTCTCAGTAACCAACTCCTGAACATCAGCAGACAAGCTTTCTAACGAACGATCACCGCCAGCGTTGATGCAATCATTAATGCCCAATGCAATCACGACACCTTCACAATTCGCACGGCATTGATTTTTTCATCTTGTAATTATTTGATACATTGTTGCAAATTTGACACGCATAAGCCCTTGACTCCAACAATAGCAATTTTTCCAACATCAGCGAATCTCTTGAATCTCTTGTGAGCGTTCAGCAACTGGCTATACTGCTTTATCATCAGACGCATCGCTGTTGGTCCTGTTGTTCTGTTAGGAATGGAAAAGCAATTGGAATGGATGGAAGGATTGGACCGGACGAATAGAAAAACACATTGGAAAAGCAGATGCCAACGATTGGGAATTACCAAATTAGCAGCAAAGCGAGCAATAAAGCTACGCCTTGAAGCAGACACGCCAAACCTTAGGCACAAATTGGGAAAGCAGATGCCAACGATTGGGAATTACCAAACTAGTGCCGTGATGGCCGAGTGGTTAAGGCGTTCGAGTTTGGATCCGATAGTCCGAGGTTCGAATCCCCGCTGCCAAAAGGCTTTCACAAATCCTCTTGAGCAAGGGACTAAGCACATATCGGTTCTCCGTGGACTCTAGCCAACCCAGCTATCCATCCTTAATTGGTCGGTAAATGGGTACCACGCATGTGGGAAGGTAACAGGAGACTGTGTAAGGCATCTGCCTTGAGGAGCTGGCCCCTCCTCCACGGTTGCAGTCATCATTCGAGGTGGCACTCCTGGCTCAAGGGCAATGAAACCGGGGATGAGCACCATGCCCTGTAAGGGTGGGAGACTTCTCCAGGGGTAGCCTTTACCTTTACCCACCATACCAAACTAGCAGCAAAGCGAGCAATAAGCTACGCCTTTAAGCAGAGATGTCTAATCACCAACAATCAAATGGGCTAAATAAACACTTGCAACAGCCGGAAATAGATCAGCTCACAGCACTATTGCTGGAGTTTTCCGACAGATTTGCCAAGGATGATAAGGATGTCGGTAGAACCACTGTTATTCAACATGAAATAGATACTAATGGTGCATATCCTATTAAGCAACAACATTACCGTGAACCGGAAGCCCGTAAGCAAGTAATAGAGGAAAACATCAAGACCATGCTGGATTCAGGTGTGATTAGTCCATCAACTAGTCCTTGGGCAGCCCCAATTGTGATTGTTAAAAAGAAGGACGGAACTGATCGTTTCTGTGTTGAC
Source organism: Trissonchulus latispiculum (assembly GCA_030248195.1). Lineage (NCBI taxonomy): Eukaryota > Metazoa > Nematoda > Enoplea > Enoplida > Ironidae > Trissonchulus > Trissonchulus latispiculum. The sequence goes on along the minus strand of JASAND010009322.1, from coordinate 43,167 downwards.
TTTCGCCGTCTGAACGATGCCACCCGGAAGGATTCTCATTCAATCCCGAGGGTTGATGAGTCCCTAGACGCGTTGGGCACAGCCAAATATTTTACTTGTCTGGATCTTTGTTCGGGCTATTGGCAGATTCCTATGGCTGAGAAGAGACAAGGTCAAGACGGCGTTTGTGTGTCAGAGTGGCTTGAACCACACCGCCTGCCGCACAATGCCTTTTGGTTTGTGTAACGCGGCAGCTACTTTTCAGCGAATGATGCAGTTTGGTTTGAGAGGTCTTCGTGGAAAACTTGTCTCGTGTACATCGATGACATTCTCGTATTCTCGTCCACCTTTAGTGAGCACCTTGAGCGTTTAAGAGAAGGTTTACAAAGGCTCCGCGATGCCAACCTTAAACTTAAAGGGAAAAAGTGTTCGTTTTGTCTGTCTCAGGTAGTCATCTCTAGTATCGGACGAAGGCATAAGGCCAGATTCGTCCAAGCTGTCAGCTTCGTCCAAGTTAGAAGCGCCTCGAGACAAGAAAGGTGTCCACAGTTTTCTTGGCTTGTGCTCGTATTATCGCCATTTTATTCCTAAGTTAGCAGACATGGTGGCTCCTTTGACAAAACTGTTACACGCCGGAGTAGAATTTCGCTGGGATGAAGGATGTCAGAAGGCTTTTGAAACTACTAAGGCATACCTCCTGAACAATTCACTTTTGAAGCGACCCGATTTCTCAAAAGACTTTGTTGTCTTCACGGATGCCAGTAACGAAGGTAAGGGTATCGTAAGGATTCCAAATCGTAAGGGTTCCAAAAATCAGAATGCTGATTTCTTTTCCAGGCATCCTGTTGCAGCAGCCGTCACCGCACAAGAGTTGAACAGCGTTAGTGTTGAGGAGATTAGGAAAGCACAGCCACAGGATCCGTACTGTAAGTGTATATTCAGCCATCTGTCTGGGCCTGTAGATGGGCAGAGTAAGGATTTTTCGAATTTTTGCCTGGTGGAAGGAGTAGTTTACAAGTAGACTTAAGAATAGGAGATTGCTAGTTCCTGACAGTTTGAAGAAATGGGTATTGAAAGAGTTTCATGATTCACCTTTGGCTGGTCATTTTGGTGTCAGGCGAACGTAGGGGCGACTAATGCCGCGGTTTTTCTGGCCCAGCATGGTCCGCGATGTTGAAAGCTGGTGTCGCCAATGTTCAATTTGCCAGCAAATGAAAGTTTCTAACAATCCCAAGGCACCTTTAGTCAGCATACCTGTCGGGACCGTTTGATAGAGTTGGAGTAGACGGTATGGGTCCATTGCCTAAGACAGCGGAAGAATAGATTTGTCGTTTCCTTTGTAGAGTACTTTACTAAGTGGGCTATGTCTTTTGCTGTGCCTAAAGCAGACGCTCGAACAGCTTCCCGCCTTTGGGTGGAAGAAGTTGTTTTGCGTCATTCTTGTCCCAAACTTTTGCAGTCAGATCGTGGTAAAGCATTTCTGTCAACTGTTTTGGCTCACACCGCGGAGAGGTTAGGCGTCAAGCAAGTATATTCCACGCCATATCACCCTCAGACGAATGGTTTGGTCCAGCGGTATAATAGGACAGTCTCTGAAACTATAAGCACACTTCTGGATGGCCATTCTAGAGCTTGGAATAGAGTACTACCATATGCTGTCTTTGCCTACAACACTGGCAAGCAGGAGTCAACTGACGTAAGCCAATTTCAGCTGCTGTATGGTCGGTTTCTTAGGCTCCCCCTTAATTTAGTTGTAGAGGAACCTTTGGATAGAGTTGGTTCAACGTCCGACTACGAGCACTTGAGGCGTGCGCTTCAGGTTGTTAGGAAAAAATTTAATATTAACGTGAAGGGCGCTCAGCGTCGTCAAGCTGACCAGTACAACTCTAGCAAGCCCCGCAAAACAGACTTCGAGGTGATACTGTGCGCGTTCGCAATTTCCATCGCCGTAAATTTCAGCCTCGGTGGAGTCGTACTTTCGTTGTAGGTAAGCAGGCGTCCCCTGTAAATTTTGAAGTCGTCGATAGTAATAGCGCTGAAAAGAGAATTGTCCACGCGAATAATCTCAGACAGGCAACCTAGCTAGACTCTGGTAGCATTTGTTCTGTCTTCTTTGGTACCAACATTTCTTTTTCGTTCTTTCCTTTTTCTCTTGCTCCAGTTCTCACACTAGGCAGGTTTGTGTATAGTTGAGGTTGTTTGGTGTTTGCGCGTTTCCGACTGCCTGGCTGGACGGTGCTTAAGCCTGGTTTACACTATCAAACTTTCATCTGATTTTATCAGATGGAACAAATATCAGAGCAAACGTTTTTCATCCGACTTGTAGTTTACACTGTCCACCAAACAAGTAAGGAGTTTGCGTCTGACAATGACACAGTGTCCAATGAAATTCAAAGTCTGTTGCTTCATGCCAGCAGTCTTTAAAATGAAGCTATACGACTGGTTAGTTTCGTCTGATATCAGACGGAATTTCCATTTTGATCCAACAAAAATTTTCTTGTCACAGCTGAGTCAGCTAGTCGTTTACATGCGAGAATTTCGTCTGACATTTGTTGGAGGAAAATTTTCATCTGACAAAGTCAGACGAAAGTTTGATAGTGTAAACCCCCCTTTAGAGGATGCGGGAAGTGTCCGCTGAGGCGTCCTGGCTTCACTAAAGGCATTGATAAGCTTCCACTGGTCTCTAGCACGTCAGTCATTTGCTGCGTACGTTGTACACATGAAATTATACAGATGTTAGTTTCGATGGTGGTTGCAGCCGAGGTTTTGTTTAGGGGTAATCTGGCCCCAGTGCTGCCCTTGATGTGAACGAACACCATCGATGTGACCTGTCGCCTTTAGCAGTAAATTTGATGTTTTTTTAAGATTTTTAATAGCCCTTCCCGTCGTTGTTCTCCCCGTACCACAAACTGCTATTGCCAATTGGTCGGGCACGATCTGATTATTATATCAAATATTATTTTTAACATAACTTATTATTCATAACATTATTCAATAACTGACGCTGTGTCCCAATCAGCTATTACTCCAAAACTGCTCCAGTTTCAACAGACTATTCAGGGACCAGGCGATTGCCGTTTTTATTTACGGTTGGTCTTTGCCTTCTGGTCAGTGTTTAAGCCTCCTGCGTCAGAACGGTCCCAGCGGCTAATGTGCTTACCGGGGTGGGCAGTGACACTCTCGATCCCGAGGCTACCAGTGCCACGCGTCATGCACATGTTCTGGTCCGCCTGCACACTGATCATCTCATCCATGTCGTCTTTTCGACCCTTTAATTTGTCTATCAGGAAGGACTCTACATCGAACCGTTAGATCAAGCCCTGAGCTGTTCCTGAGATCCAGCCGAGAAAAGGCCTACAAAACTTATGCGTATGACGGCCTCTATGCTTCCAAAATAAACTCTGCTCATGTTATCTGCTATGGGGTCTCCAGAGGACGTCATCCTTACGTTTACGCTAAATTTCCTGCTTCTTAACTTTTCCTGTATTTGGCTGAACATTTGTTGTCCGAGGACGGCCAACTTTTAAGGAGAGGCAAGTGTAGCGCAGCGGTTTTCTTTATTCTCTCCCCCCCAAACATTTTAAAGTAATTTTTAATATAAAACAATCTTTCTTTCTTTTAACCTACTTTATATGCCCCAATAACTTTCTTTTCCCTCGGGCTCTGCTGTTTTAAAAGTTAACGTTTCAACACTTTTGGGGGCATTCTTGACAGAATTCGTTTAACGTCAACTCGCAGTTTGCATCTCTTCTCTTGCAACCTTTAACGAAACCTATGTAGTGTCAACTACCCCTACTTTACAGCATATCAGCCTGTGAAACGTAACTTTGCATCAATTCCTGCAAACGCCCAATATAATAACTTGACTTTACCATGCTACGCTACTCCTGGTTCTCCATGTACTGTATTCTTACCCATCCGAGGGCAAGCTTGTCTAACTGTCTTTCGAGCCTTCCCGAAGGCTTGTCCATTTGACTGTCAGATAGTTGTGCCATAGTTCCGACTTGCTTATTCGTAAACGAGAAACATTCAGTTTTGTTGTGGCCATTGCTGTCACCGTGTGTACCGTAACCTCTTCTTGCTGACCTGTCAGCAAGGGAAATTAAAGCCAGCTATCGAGAGACTCGTGTTGTTTCCTATTCCTATCTACCATAGTCCCTATCCAGAACTTCTGAACTCGGTGCAGCGCTACAGGTGTACCACCTGTTTGGGTTGGGGGAGTTGAAGGTCAAAATTTGGCTCGGGGGAACCCCCCAAGTCCGAAATTTGGGGGGGGAGGACCCCCCTAAACTGTACCCAAGTTTTTTTAGCTAAAATGCTCTCTTTTGAAGCACAGTACATTAAATCTGCTCAAAAGCCTCTGCCAGTAGTTTTCCCATTCGAAAATAGGGCTTGAAAATTGACACATTTGTGCTAAAATATGCCTAAATTAGGAGGAGGGTCCGCGGTCCCATCCGGGTGCAATTACCACTTCGCTTCCTCGGCTCAGGGTACTACCAGACCTTTTCCGGACAGTTTCCCCAAAGGGTGAATGGTAGACTGTTTGCCCTAAATGCTTTTGTTTCCTTGAGGTGACTGCCGTGTTGCTGCAGCTGCTGCTTTTGCTGGCTACATAAGGTTGAAGAATGCGGGAGTCTCGGATGTCTGCGCAACTATGCCTAACGATGAAGAAAGTGGCGGTGATGCCAGGATTACTCTGGGAAGGCTGATTATGACACAGTTCTGCTCCCAATCTCAATCCAACTTGAACTCTTGATACAACCTTTTATGTTCCGTAAGTGTGCCTAGCTGGATACTTTGGAGCTGGACGAATTATCCGCCATATGTACTCAACACTGATCAGCCTTGGCTACCTTTATTTGAAAGTATTTGAAAGTAAGTAAGTAACTTACGGAGTAGTCAATGCCTTTGTGCAACTGACAGCTGAACTGACATCACACAGAGGTTGACAGTTGGCATCATGCTCCTTTTCAAATTCCACAAACAGAGCATAAACGCAAACCAAAAACACCACAGCAGCTTAAACAGTGAAGAGCATACTGAATACCAATGCGTGTTTGTGAAATACTCATTCGGCCAACATCTTAACAAATACATATTATACATACAAGTAACATTTCCAAAATTTGCCCCCACCCCCGGCAAAACATTCAGGTGAAGCTGTTAACTAGGGGGTTCAAACCATGCCATAAACTGGACCCATATTTGTTTCAGCTAAAAATGATCGCATTACCGAAGTATATACGATCTATGAAAAGTAATCAAAAACTACTTATATCGCCTTTTAAAACTTAAACTTTTTGTAACTATTTATATATACCAGCTGACACTCAACCGTTTTTTCTAGTTTTTAAAGAAGTCTTACAAAATTGCGACAAAGGTATGTTGTCGTTGTTGTTGTTGTTGTTGTTTGCTGCATTAGATATCACAATGTGATGATTATCACCCGAAGGTGCAAAATGTTTAGCCAGGAAACTGGCCCCTTGAGGTTGGTCCAAAACAACTCAACCAATTTGCCAGAAGGAGTCTCAAAGCCTGGTCGACATCACGACGGACGACATCTCCTCCTTTTAAAGAAACATTCTCCGTCGTATCGAAAAAATTTGCATTTTTTGTTTTTGGACCCCACGGAGAGGCCCTCTCCACCCTACCCGGCCTCAACTACTCCCCCAAGCCGATCTCAAAACGCACTTCCCCTCCCCAAAATTGGGCCCAAACCAAGAAAATAATGAAAAATGTTTGAAAAATTTTTTGCAATTTCTGAAAATTTTTGAGAAAATTAGAAACAATGGCTATAAATCAGATATAAGCAGCTAAAGATGGTTATTTATAGCAAATAAAAGGTAATATATGCAATTATAAACAACAAACGGGGCTAATTTAAGCACATTTGACTACAAATTTGTCAATATTCAAGTACTATTTTCGCATTCGAAAACTACTGGCAGAGGGCACTACGGCTGGCAAAGCTTTTGAGTACGTTTAATGTACTGTATATACATCGAAAAATGAGCATTTTTAGCCAAAAAATTGGGTACAGCCGTTGAGGGGGGTCCTCCCACCCAAATGTGTACCACCCGTTTGGTTGGGGGCTGGAGTGGAAGATCCACATTTAGCTCAGGGGACCCCACCAAAATCCGAAATTTGGGGGGAGGATCCCCCTAAACTGTACCCAGGTATTTTTAGCTAAAAATGCTCCACTTCAATGCACAGAACATTACACGTACTCATAAGCTCCTGTAAATGGTTTTCGTATGCGAAAAGAGGGCTTGAAAATTGACAAATTTGTGCTAAAATATGCATAAATTAGCTCAGACTGTGATTTATAATTGCGTATATTACCTTTAAATGGCTATAAATAACCACCTTTAGCAGTTTATAGCTGATTTATAGTCATTTTGTCAAAAATTTTCAGAAATTGCAAAAAATGTTTCAAAAACTTTGCATTTTTTACTTTTTTGGACCCAATTTTAGGGGGGAGGGGGGTTTCAGCTCGGCTTGGGGGGAGTGATTGAGGTAGGGTAGGGGGGGTGTTTGGCCGTGGGGGAGGGGTCTCACAGGAACAAACTGTAGCCTGGTACACCTATGCTTCCACCCCCCTCACCCAAATTTTGGTGGGGTCCCCCGAGCCCGAGCCAGATTTGGACTTTTTACTCCCCCCCCCCAACCCAAACAGATGGTACACCTATGGTATGCCCGAGTATATACATGGAGGATCAGATCTAGTTACTACAAAAACTACTGGCAGAAGCTTTTGAGTACGTTTAATGTACTGTATATACATCGAAAAATGAGCATTTTTAACCAAAACATTGGGTACAACAGTTGAGGAGAGTCCTCCCACCCAAAGGTGTACCACCTGTTTGGGTTGGGGGGGAGTGGAAGGTTCAAATTTATACATAGCTCAGGGTACCCCACCAAAATCCGAAATTTGGGGGAAGGATCCCTCTAAACTGTACCCAAGTTTTTTTAGCTAAAAATGCTCCTTTTTCAATGCGCAGAACATTGAATACAGCACTCAAAAGCTCCTGTAAATGGTTTTCGTATGCGAAGATAGGGCTTGAAAATTGACAAATTTGAGCTAAAATATGCCTAAATTAGCGCAGATTGTGGTTTATAATTGCGTATATTACCTCTTAATTGCTATAGATAACCATCTCATAACAATGATTTAGCAGTTTATAGCTGATTTATAGCCATTTTTTTTAAAAATTTTCAGAAATTGCGAAAATGTTTCGAAAATTTCGCATTTTTTACTTCTTTTGGACCCAATTTTAGGGGGAAGGGGGGTTTCAGCTCGGCTTGGGGGGAGTAATTGAGGTCCGGTAGGGGGGAGGAGTGAATTTGGCCTCTCCGTAGGGAGGGGTCTCACAGGGGAACTGTAGCCTAGTGCACCTGTGCTCCCACCCCCTCACCCAAATTTCGGATTTTGGTGGGGTCCCCCGAGCCAGAGCCATAAGGCTGTATATCTTGAATTACGTCTAAAACTCTTTCATTTTCGCTAAACCTACTTGCTAAACACACAATATAGTCTTAAAACCTACTGGCTAAGCATATATACAATTTAATCGTAAACAGGTTTCTAAAGCACTATTGTAAGTTATAGTCCATCTTGCGTAGACTTCTTTATCCGTCAGTTCTTGCAGCGTTCTAACCAAGAATCTGGTCAACTTTCCCACCTTAGAAACTTCAAAATGCTCCAGTAGTTTATAGGATACATAGTCTAATATGTCTTGAATACTGCTCTTTTGGCCGGTATACTTCAGGCCCTAAAATATGTTATTATATACATGTTATCGATTACAAGATGTCTAGGAGATGTAGGGAATTCTCTGTTGGGTAAGGTGTGGAGAAAACCTTTTACGAGTGACCCCATTTTGTTCCTCTCACGTTGCCTGGCTTTTCTCTCCATCCTACTAGAAGCAACAAAAATTGGTCATGAACAAGAACAAGTCAAGAACAAGTCATCATTCGAGGTGACACTTCTGGCTTAGCTGGCGCAACCAGAAAAAGTTTATGGGGAGGGAATGCGAAATTTTTTGGGGGCCTGGGGCGGAGCCCCCAGAACCTGAGAAATTTTTCTGTTCTTGACCTAAGTGGAATTTTTACAGTGCAATACTTAAGCATCAGCGGGTGTTTATGCACCCAAATGATGCATAAGCTGGTCAAAGCACACCATACAGGGTATTTGGTACTCATTTTGGCGAGCGAAACACGTATTACGGTGGTACAATACACTTATCTTATGCCGAAGGCGCGAAAATATGAAAAATGGACGTTCTACACACGAGTGCGTCATCCCTGATAACGTGTGGAATTTGGTGCATGTCAGAACTTTCTAAAGTGGCAACCAATATAGTTAATTTTTTAGTTAATTTTTTGAAAACTTACTCCAATCGTATATTTCAGTAGTTTGAATACTGCCTTCTTTGATCTTGGGAAAAGCGATGCAGGATTGTGAACAAGTTTTTCCAACTGCTTAGATATCCAGTTCGAGTATGACGTATTAATCAGCCATCTACGCTTTATGATTTCTGGAATTGCGGCAGGACCACAGCGCTTCAGAAAATTATGGAGATCTTCACGAGTGCCCCTGTATCCTTACTCGTCAAGTTCTTTTTTTGCCAGGGGCAGATTCATTTCCAGAAAAATGAGTCTCGAATCAAGCCTAAACATTTTACATTAGTTAAGTTTAAACAGAAAAGTTTTAAATTTTTTAACATTTTCAACAGCCAAAATTAGATTTTTAAAGCAATTATACTAAATACTAGCCTCTCATTTGAACATAACAGAGCATTTTGTTCTGACATCTTCGAGAAAAGCTTAGGGTTTCCAGTGATGAGTTTTTCTGCCTTTTTTAGTTACGCGCGACCTTTATGGCAAAAAAGCCTAAGTGAAATTTCAAAATCGTGAGATATGGACGTTTGAAGTTTTTCACATATTTCGTCAACTTCTGTTCGCTTAAATACGAAAGATAGCTACAAACTGTTTTCACAAATGGCTTACCATAATACATTACTTCTTTTACAGCGAAATAGTTTTTCCTAAAAATCATGTCAGAATTTATTAATTAATTTAATTATATTTTAATTACACTTAGGTCTTTTTGCCAAAACCATTTCAACAAGAAATGCTGTAAGAAAATTGACCTATGTCATCACAGGATAGTAATGGTATTTCTTCCTATTGCATAAACCATCTATTACTGCTCTAAACTATCCTTGCTAAACTCTATTCTAATTACTAAACTCTAAATTAACCTTTTTAAACTCTATTCTAACTATCACTCTGAACTGTCCAACTAAAAGTACAACTTTCAAAGAAAAAAGTTTACTGGCAGTAATAAAGCAATTCAGGTTAAAATCAGCAACAACGTTTCAAAATCCAATCATATAAGGGCCGTATTCACCAAGTCGTGGTAGCCCTACCAGTGGTAGCCTTACCAGTGGTAGGGTTACAGACGGTAAGAAAACCAATTGGTTAGCCAGGCGTATTCACAACCAATTGGTTAAGTTACCGGTGGTTTACCAGTGGTTACTTACAGAGGATAGAAACTGAGCATTGTTTAACCTATGTTGACACCTGCTTCTCTTCTTATTAACACTTACGTACGTACGTACACCTAATAATTATTTAATTAGTGGTAGTAAATCTAGTCTAATTAATTATATCGTTGCTGAAAAATTTTTTATTGTAGTCGTTTCCTATATTTCTTTCAATTATTTTGTCAATTACTTTAATCTGGTGAATCCTCCGGGGGATACATTTTGTCAGATAATTTGCAGCATAATCTCGATGCGACTGGTGTTCAGCTATAAAAACGTAGCTGCAGTTAAAGATTCACATTAAATATGGTCTTATATCAGTTCTTGTACACAAGGAAGTATTTTTAAAATAAAGTAGTAAAGATGCTGTAGTTGAAGAAAACAATCAGCAGCGTAATAATTTTACAAAACCAGACAGTGGTAGAGCTGCTAACTACACAGTTAATCAGATCAAAGAAAACTGAAACCACTTAGAATACAAGCAGAGAAAAATTGCAGCTGCGTCTGCGGCCTCAAATTGCAAGTGTGCAATTGTTGGAAATTTAAAAATGAAGATTTTGGGATTTTACTTCCAGAAAGTAATCTCTAATTTGTAATTTCATTGTAATCTGAGAAAGTCTATAATCTTTCGAAAAAGTATGATGACATATTTTTCTACCCATTTTTCGCTTGATATTTATAAAAAGTGCTACTACATACAGTGATGGGCATTTTTTGCTTTTTCTGTCGAAAAATAACAAGAAAATAAGCATCTATTTCTAAAAGTATGCACTGCAAACCACGCCCAGGGATGGTTTGCAAAATAACTCTCGGTAAGCTACCAGTGGTATGCTACCACTGGTTAGAAAATGTTGGTGAAATGAGTCTCTGTAACTAACCAATTGGTTTAACCACTGGTAACCTTGAAAAGCTACCAGTGGTAAGCTACCAGGGCTTGGTGAATACGGCCCTAAGTCCACAAATTTATCCAAAACAGTTCATGCACTTTTCTTTTTCTTTAAACTTTGAGCCAAAGGCACGTCATCGTCTGAGCTGCTGCTGCTATATATAAGTCAAAACTTTCAGTGCTAAATAGACGTTGTGTTACCCCATCTGCAAAACATCTTGTAGCTTCACTCATAGCATGCAGGTCGTTAGCTTCATCCCACAGGAAAGGCGTACTGGACGCACAGCTTCGAGCAAGAGCAACTGCCGTAGTCATTTCTGTAAAATTAAAATACACTGAGATGCACGGAGCCGAGGGCCGGACCAGACATATGAAGGAGGGGAAGACTTTTGTTGTTTTCACTAAATTCAGTAAGAAAATTAACAATTTCTAAGAGTTTATCTGATTTTAATTTTAATTAATTCCATAAAACTTACTCCCAGTTTTGTGTGCTGTTCCCACGAGATTCATTAAGTCATTGGCCAACGAAGTTTTTCCAGTGCTTCCCTTTCCATGCAACAGCAAACAGGGGCTGAAATCTTGGTACGTAAACTGGAAATTGTCCGTTCTGCGCAGGTCTGCAAAATGATTGAAGGCCATGCATAACCAACCGAGTGCCAGTATGGCTTGCCACTTATCTGTTTCATAAAGCTTCGTCATAGATCGACTGAATTCTTTCAGGACACAGACTGCTTCATCGATGAGTGGGATAGGCACTTAATTTTCTGCCCCAACAAGAATGCATGGCATCTATTAAAAATTGTTTGAATGTTTTGAAAAAGGCCGAAATCTCGGGGGAGGTCTTTTCTTAGGAAGATCGTACAGGAATAATTTTTATTTCATTATGTTGCGTAGAACGAGCTCTTTTTAACGACGCAACATTTATATAGTTCGCTTGAGGCAAATTCTTCAAAATCCGGCAACAACTTAAGGCATTCTGATGAAATTCGTAGAATTTTCGTGGAAAAGATGTTTTAGAGCCAGATTTGTAAGCGATTGCTTAAACCGAACTGCATAAATCTATATCGTTAAAATGATCGTAGTTATACTCCAACACTATGGTTTAAAAATTATTGCTGCTCCATTTTCCTAGCTAAAATTATAGTATTTAATGTATCCAAAACACCTTTTTGAAAAATGTCAGCGTCGCACGTTTAGACGCTGAGAAGCCCCCCTTCCCCGAGATTTCGGCCTTAATGTTTCGAGCATATGACAAGCTTCTGGATGTATATTAAGTAAAGTCTGGGAAAGGAAAATAAAAGCTGCTACGAAACTTAACTTGTTCCTATATATATATATATACATATATATATACGATATATATATACTTATTAGTACCTATTGCAAGCACCGGCACCCTATTACCTTCTGTAGGTTGGAGTTCTCTCCAGGGTCACTTTACCTTTACCTTTACTTTTTCTGGATTGGATGATGTTTAATTTGTAATGTAATTTATTTGACATATCTTTAATTATTATGTACTCATTATGTAGAAATACTTACTAGCTGGACCAAATACTGCGTGACATTCTTGCTTTTCGTGTATTCACGAGCTAATAATAATAATAATAATAATAATAATAATAATAATAATAATAATAATAATAATAATAATAATATTAACTATCGGCTGACTGTTCGGTATCAGACCGATAATTAGAGAGGCGAATCTATTGCAGGTATAGGAGGGTGCAATCCGAATCGAGAAGATAAAGCCCTACCTAACTATCCAATCCTTCCCTAATAGAATAGATAAAGCATCGTTAATTTACTGAAGTAACTTATTGAATTTAATAAAGGGATACCAATAATAACAGCGCACAGCAAATATTATATATATAAAGACACAATGGCCGAAGGCCGACCGTACTCGAGAAGAGATATACATAAACTGATTACATAAGACTGTCTAGACATGTCTGATGACTCATCACACGAAACTGATGGTTCACACACAGCAGTAAGAAAGCTTCATCATTTGTTTAAATGAAATACACTTCGAATAGCGCGATATTTAACACTAATACTTCGTTTAAAGCATTAGATTAGCAGTAATTATATAGTAAGTTAAGAGCAAAATTTATAATCTTCGAATCCCTCGGACAATGGTACCAAGCTTGCCGGGAAAATTAAGTTTACAATATTTTTATTATTTATGATTTGTCCTGATCAAGTCTATCCTTGATCCCCGATTTTGCTCTGGCTTGTTTTTATGACTTTTCAAAAGCCAACTTGCAAATAGTTGGACTAGCCAAAAATTGTCAAACCGTTGTCTATATTTGTGGGTTTATCAACCGTTTAGTGATAGCAAATAATGTAGGGTGGTACCTCGGAAATCAGAAGCTATGACTTTTTGATTTGGGGTGCAAGCCGAAAGCTAAAATATTAATTTTGGGATTTTTGATACAATGGAATTGTATCATGGAAACAAATCTGAAGCGTCGGCTTAAGCCCGGTTCATACTTATTTTCCGTTTGTCCGTTTGTACTTTTGTCCGTCTTCTGTTTGTCTGGTTGTCCGTTTGTCCGTTTTTAAAAAGGACAAAGTGGTTCATACTTATTTTGCTGATTGTCCGTTTGTCCGTTTCCGTTTGTCCGTAATGATGGTTTCTATTTTCTGTTGTAATACACTATTTAAACTTTTGCTGTATTGCTGGATTGCTGTTTCTGTTTTCGAGTCACCTGACACTTTCTCTTTATAATGATTGGCTACAGCATTATGTTGCTTGTAAATGTCATTCCCTTCAAAAACATTCAAAACTTTGAAAGCAAGTTATTTTTAAAGTAATTTCATAATGCTCTCAATATATCAACGAATTAATCTTAAAACCATTCAAAAATCATATGCAAACGTTTATTTAGCAAGCACGTGATCGTTCTGGTCGTTTCCGATTGGCTGTTGCATACGGACAAACGGAAAAAGTTAAACATTGCTCAAGTTTAAACGGACAACCCTTACGGACAAACGGACAACGGCAAAACAGCAAAGTAGCAAAGGTATGAATCAACCCTGAAAACGGACAAAAGGACAAACGGACAAATAGCCAAACAGCAAAACAGCAAAGCAGCAAAACAGCAGAAGTATGAATCAACTTTTAAAACGGACAAACAGACAAACGGACAACAGAAACGGACAAACGGACAGAAGTATGAACCGGGCTTTACAGAACTTACAGTTGAGCTTCAGCTAACTCTAAAGTGGTGGGTGAATTTTGAGCTAAATTAAATTTGGCGAATTAAAAATAGTTACCTACGTTGCTGTTTCGCTCGTTTAACATGCTTTGCTTACATAGCTTTTTGCTGCTAAAATTTATATATATATATTTATTTATTTATTTATTGCTTGTTTTATGACACATAAATTAACACCCATCTCCAAGCTTCGCCCCTGCCTCATTTTTATGTAGATGTAATAGATATACACACGTATGCTTGTTACCCCGTTTTCAACAGGTGATTTTTCAGCTGCTTCAGGTCTGACAGAACTGTATTGGACAAGGGAGTAAGTCTAAAACATTTACACTACAAACAATACTGTCTCAGAGCTAACGTTAATAACTTCCTATATATTAATAACTTCCTATAATATGGATGTAAAAAGCGCAGCGCGGCACTTAGAGACCCGTTCGAACATCGTGCCGGCTAAATACTTAACAAAACTAGACCACAAATTTGGTATCGTTGGAATCAGCACGACGAGTCCTACAAGTAGCAAAAGTTTAAAATAGTTTAAATAGCAAAATATATATATCCGCCCCACCCCACCTGTTTTGGGCTTTCCCCCCCTCACTATAAGGTGGAGCCCCCCCCATGAAAAGCCCCCCCATAAATCCCGACCTCCCCCCCATAACCCCAAAAATTGCCAAATTTTACCATTTTTACCCTAAATTTTCAAAAATTTTTCCGGCTTCGCCGGAAGCAGTTGGTACGCAAAAAACCCACAAAAATTCGAACAACTTTTCTAAAAATAAGCCCCCCATTTTGGGTGAGCTCCTCCCATGAACCTCCCCCCATAAAAAATTGCCACGGGATAAGCCAGGGGTTCCGCCCACTCGACCCCTTCCCCCCCACTCGGCCCCACCCCCACTTTTTTGGGCTTCTTCCCCCCACTCACTATAAGGTGCCCAGAAAATGCCAAAGTTTTTTGCTCAGAAATCGTCTATTTTAGTACTCAAACTCAATTTTTGAGCACTTTTAAGCATAGTTATAGCAGTACATATATATGTAGAAAAGAGGCTATTTGTACTGCATTTTTAGCGTTTTTAGACCACTTGAGATCCCCCCCACTCTTGGGTCTTGGGTTCCGGTTCCCCCCCCCCCACTAGTGGGGGGGCTCCCCCCGCTCTCCCCACCCCCACTTTTTTCGCCTAGAAAAGCCCAGTATATATGTGTTAAACTTTATGAAAACTGTCCAGTTGATGCTGCATTTTCAACGGCACATGAGAGATCTCAAACAAAGCTACTTAGATTGGCTTTTTGGTTTATTCTAAATAAACAGAGCTGAATTTTACACAGAATTGCGCTGCGACAATTTTTAAGACCTGTAAGGGCCGGGTGGGTTTTTCTCCCATTTGGATTTTCCAACGCTACTTTTTGCATTATATATACCGACTAACGGTACAACCTGAGAAGTGCAAATTAGGATTAAAAGAAAGTTCTATATAAGTACACCAAGTATACGATAGTACGTATATATAAAGTTCTCAGCAAAGATTTACCAGGCTACAGTTTGCCCCCTGGGATACGGATGGGCGCGGAAAAAAGATTTTTCCTTTTTTTCATTTTTCAGATGGGGTGGAAAAATGTTCCAAATGTTATTTTGACGATTTCTACAAGAAAATACAACTGTTTTATGAACTTTTCCTGCAATTTTGCACTATTTGCAACCTTTATGTGGGGTACGTATGTAAAATTTGACGCTTTTATTTTGCTTTTGTCGACGCATCGGAAAAAATGGAAAAATCTTCGGGACGTGTTCTTAAAGTTAATTTTTGAAATCAAAATGTGAGAGAACTATCAAAAAGAGTGTTTACTAAAGTAATAAGGCGATATATATTACTGAACATTTACTAATTTTGGAAATAATATTTTTTGCTGTTGAGTGCGTATACGATTGAGTACACCAGGTAGAGTTAGTATTTCCAGGATTAATAGTCAAGTGTTCAATCCAAGACTGTTAAAACGTCTGGATTTGTTAAGGATTTGTTAACTTTACGAAATGTATTACCTGCAAAAACCGCATGCCAGCTCTAGTAGAATCGCCAAGGTGTACAGAACTCGCCTGTAGTTTGCATTAAAGTATCGATTGCTGAAAATATTGGATTTCTGTACTCAATACTGCTACCTTCATAAGCGCTTCTGTCATTGCATGCATTAGCTTTGTGGGGCTATTAAATATACATTAAATATATTAAATTTAAATTTAAATATAAATTGGTGAAAACTGCTTATATGCGTGCAGAAACATGAAAAAGTGCAACTTTTAACACCATGGGTAATTTTGGGGTTAGCGGAAAAAAGGAATATGAAAAAATGGAAAAACGGAAAAAAGGTTTTTCCGGCAATCTTTTTTCCGGAAAAAACCAACCCTACCCTGTGATACCCCTCACGAGAAGGCCAAACCCCCCATACCCGACCTTGACTACTCCCTCCCAAGGCGAGCTTAAAAAGCGAGCCCCTCTTCCCCCCTAAAATGAGGTCCAAACAAAAGAAGAAAAGCAAAATTTTTGCAGACATGTTTGCAATTTTTCAAAACTTTCCGGACAAAAAATTGAAGAAATTGAAATAGACAAAACGCAAAAATTGGTTCAAAACGCAACGACTAGCTTTTGATAAGATTTATGTCGAAAATAGTAGATTTTATGTCAAAAAAGGCCCATTTTTAGCTGAAAAGCTTTGGGTACAGTCATTGGTGAAAATTTCCTAGTTTTGAGACCCCCCAAGCCAGATTTGGACGTTCCCCCCACCCAAACAAGGGTACACCTATGGTTCTCAGCTAGCCCTCATGATAAAAACTTACTTACTTTTACTTTTTCCATCTCTATTGCTGCTGCAGCAATCTGATGGACTCCGGATACATAAAAAACTTGTTTAACCGTAAACCTCCACAATCTCACAATAAAAAAGCTCCAGCAAAAATCCGAAAATGTGGGTTTCCCCCCATGGCTATACATTATACGTTATACGTATGCAAAAGCAAAATTCTCAAATGACTACTGCCTTAATAAATGTTAGACAAATATATAATATTATATATATATATATATATATATATATATATATATATATATATATATATATATATATATATATACTAGACAAGGAAAATGCAATCATATGAATCTTTTTGATGACATTTCACAATATATAGTAGAAAATAATTAGAAAAAATTAGATTTCTTTTCAAATTTTTAATTTCAAAACAATCAGAAAATAATTAGAAAAAATTTGAATAGTTTTCTAATTGTTTTCTAGTTTGGAAAACAATTGGAAAAAATAAAGAAAATAACTAGAAAACCATTAAGAGTTTATTTTCTAATTGTTTTCTAATTTAGAAAACAATTTGAAAAGAATTAGAAAACAACTACAAAAAATTTGGCAACTGTAGAAAATAATTAGAAAAACATTAGAAAACATTTGAGGAAAGAAGAAAGAAGAATAAAAGAAAGAAGGATTTACTCCAAAAGAATTTCAACAAGGACGGTACATCGATTTACTCAAATACAAAATATACCATTAACATAAGACAGAGAAAGTTACAAATTCAGGCATTCATATAACCAACTTAATGTGATCTCCAACCTACCATTTGTAAACAACGAGATATCGCAAAAGCAAGTGCCTGCTTTTGAACAAAAGCTCCTTAAAAGATTTCAAATCTTTAGCTAAAACTATATTTTCGACCAAAGAATTCCAAGAGTTCACTATCCTGTTCGCGAAAAAATATTTTCGAACGTCTAATGAGAACTTTGGTTTCTCTAGCCTAAACAAATGGCCCCGTGTGTTACGTACATTAGCTGATAACGAAAACAGAGACTGAAAAGAGATTCCAACGTGTCCATAAACAATCTTATACACCAAAGTTAAATCAGTCATCAACCTATTTAGTTCCAAAGATACTAAACCCAAAACTTCGCACTGATAATTATACGATAAATGCCTAAATTTATAAAACGAACTACAAAATTTCTTTTGAACCTTTTCAATTTTTTCAATATCTTGTTTTAGCCAAGGATTCCAAACTTCCGAAGCATATGATAATATTGGTAAAATATAAGCTTTGTATAATCTAATTCTCACTGATAAGTCATCCGAAGTAAAGCTTCGTAACATAATAGACAAAACAGACAAAGCCTTTTTCGCAATGCGATTTATGTGCACTCCAAACTTTAGATTTTGAGGAACCCACACACCCAGATCGGAACATCCATCAGAATTTATCAATGTATTTCCATTAAAAATGTAAGGGTTTCTCTCATTTTGTCTTCCAATATACAAAATAAAAGATTTCGTCCATGAGACCGACAGTTGCCAGTTTTCAACCCATTCAAAGAAACCTTGTAGCAAAGAGCTTAATATTAAGTTTCTATCAGTACCGACTGCAAACAGTTTCATGTCATCCGCATAGGCAGCACAATTAACAGAACCCAGTACATTCAAAACTTCATTAATATATATTAAGAACAGAGTTGGACCGACAACGGAGCCTTGAGGAACACCGCTGGTTACATCTACAAAACCTGAATGGGCGTCATGCAGCTTTATGTAGAATATTTCCTTGATTTCACCTTAAATTATTCAAAAGTGAGTGCTAACTTCATTAAAATTAATCTAAATTTGACTGCTGTGTACGGTCCAAGGCCGTACATAGCTAATACATCTTCGCCGCCATTTTGATTACACTTTCTTTCATTCTGGTATTCAAACTTTCTAGGTCGGCGGTTTCTTGGGCGCCATTTTGTGATTGCTACGATTTCTCCGGCTCTGATCACTTGCTTAGTCGGTTGGGGGTTTTTGGGGTCACACCCACACTTGCATTTGGGATTTTTATAAGGTTTGTTATTTTGTTTTGTGATTTTATAAAATTTAATATTGTGCTTGCCCAATTTTTCTTATTGTTTTTGAGTTTTGATTTGTAAAATTATCTTGAATGTGAAGTATTGTTTTGTTTGGAATTCGTTGAATTTGTTATTTTTGTC
This sequence comes from Trissonchulus latispiculum, assembly GCA_030248195.1. NCBI lineage: Eukaryota > Metazoa > Nematoda > Enoplea > Enoplida > Ironidae > Trissonchulus > Trissonchulus latispiculum. Next base: position 24,521 of record JASAND010009322.1, on the reverse strand, counting down.
AGAGTAAATCCGTGTGAAAATTAGGGTCGTGCCGTCTAGTTCAATTAGGTTAGCGATTAAGTAGGGTAGAATCAAACTTATTACACACTCTTACTCGAACCTTTAATCTTTATTGAATAAATTATATACATACAGAATTTCATAATTCGACAAACTGGCGACCGTAACTTTGGAGTAAATATGTCTGATTCTTCCCCCCGACTTACTCGCTACCTCAAAAAATTGCGGGACGGCACTGCCCGACTTTTTTCTGAATTACCAACCGGGCAAGCACCCGAAAGTTCAGATAGCTTTTTAAATCAGCAAATTTTTCAAAAACGTAGGTCGACAAATTTGGGGGGAACTGAGTTGGGGGGGTCAACCCCCCCCCCCAAATTTCTGGGGGTGCGGGTGTATCCGCTCGGGTATCAGTTGGGGAGCGGGGGAGACAGAATCTCCCCCAAAATGTTCAAAATTTTTCCCAAAACCAGAACCCCCCCCATAATTCTACCAATCTCCCCCAAAATCTCGGGGCTGTTGGGGGGTCCGAAAATGGCGTAGGTGTGCGTAGGTGTACCTCAGTGGAGGTGTTGGGGGGATCAAACCTCCCCCAAAATTCTCAGAACCCCCCTCAAAATCCCATAAACTCCCCCCAAAATTCTCAGAATCTCCCCCAAAATTCTCAGAATCTCCCCCAAAATTTCCAGAACTCTCCTCAGAATTTTTTGAATAATCCCCCTCATTTCAGTTTGCAGATTCCTCAATCTGCACCCCCTCAAGTCATAATTTCGTCCCCGACCCCAAATTCAGAATTTGATCAATTACAGGGGGAACTCCCCCAACCCCAAAATCAAGATCTTCCTTTGCCTGAAAATTCGGAAAATCGGCTCCCCCAAAATTCAGTCCCTTCACCTATCATTTTTCGGGGGGGTGTCCGCCCTCCTACCCCCCCTCGCACCAGACGTAATCTTACTGCTGGGGAAATTTTGCCCATAGGGAAAACCCCCAGCAGTAATTTTAATTTTTCTGGTGCTTTACAAAATACTTGGGGGGGACCCACTGAGTTACACCTATCAAATTTGCGCTCCCCCCAATCTACAAGGGCTGTCCCTCCCCAAAATCTGCAGCAGAATTATACACTGGATCAGCGGGAGACCCGGGTGAAAACGATTGGGGGGCCAGTCTCTGCACCCTCACAAATTCCTCCCCAGCCTGTAGAAAATCCCATTACCCCCCAACATTCTGAAAATTCAAATTTTCGACGGGATTTCGACAATTTTATTTCTCCCCGGTTTGACGCGGCAAAGGCAGCTGAACAAGTTGTTTCTGCCTTGTTGGGTCCGGGGGAAGCCCCCCCTAAATCACCTGTTCCCCCTTTAAATACGTATTCTCAGCCAAAAACGCCGCAAAATTTTGTCAATATTTCAAATAACGTGGGTTTTTCTTCTGCACAGGTAGGTGGGGGGGCGCCCCCCAAGATCAGGGGATTTTTCAACCTGCTCAAATTTCAGTGGCGGGTGGCCAACCTCCCCTTAATTCGGGTGATTCCGAACCAGGATCAGTTTATGATTCTGCTTGCAGTCAAAATTCCGTGGTTTTGATCCAATCTGGAGGGGACCCTATACCCCCCCTATCTACGTATCTACCCCAGCCTGTTCATTCTGGGGAAAATTCTCAAAATTTTCAAACTTCGCAAAATTTTCAAAATACGTATGTAACCGGGTCAGAAACCCAAATGCCCCGCCCTTCTCATATTGGAGGGATTGTTTTTCCCCGGGACCAGCACGGAAATTTGTTACCAAACCAGCAAATTGCCCCTTCTCACATTCAAATTCAGAAAAACCCAATTTGTCAGGGGGGCCCTTCCGCCCCACGTTTGTATCATACTCAGCCTCCTCCCACTCCACCTTTACAAATCCCCCCTCCTACTTCTCAAAATCCACCACTGGCCTCCCCAGAAAGATTGGCCAACCAAAATTTTTTAAAGCAAGGGGATCCATGCTACTACCCCGTCCACCCGAGGTCCTATGGCCAACATTTGTACGAGGGTATTCAACTTGCAGCCCCAGAACCCCACATGCAACAACAATTGCCCCAACTTCGCTATCAGCCCCCAAATTCACAACATCCTGAGGGTCTTTATCTTGTACGTACCCCAGCAAATTTTAATTATGACCGTTTGGAACAACAAGTTTTCGAAAACCCAGTAATTCGTGAATTGGACAATAATCATTTGTGGGAGGGGTCCCAACAAAATTTGCCCCCATTGCAGGTCCCCCCACTCATACCACAACAGGTCCCTAATAACCCCTACTATATGGCGGAGATGGTGGCCTCGCATGCTGGTGCGGCTGATTACGTATCAGAAAATCGTCATGCAGGACCGGCTGAAGTTCCGCGGCAGCAAGAGCAGCGCACACCCGCGCTTTCCCTAAGGGAAGGTAAAGGTGTAGCGTTGGCTCCTGCTGGGGGCGCCCCTTCTTCGGGAGGTTCGCCCTCAGTACAGCAAGATTTTGTCGCGGGACCTCCTTCGGCGCCTGCCCAGCCGTATCCGGCTTGCGAACAGTCACCACCTCCCCCTCCACCATCTCAACAAAATTCAAATTCACCTCCTCCCTCAAAATTTTCGGAACCCCCTTCATCCGTGGGCACCCACTCAAACTATTCAGTCAATAATGTGGGCAAAAAACCGGGAATCCCTAAAAGTCCGCGACACCCAACCCCCACCACTATGGAAGCTACCGATATTTCGGTCCCAAAATTTGACACGAGTCTTTTTCGCTATTATTTGGAAGTTTTACGGGATGTCCCCCGGTACGACCCCAAGTACGCATATTTCGAGGATTGGTTACCCCAATTTGAGTCGGCAGTGGCAGTTCATGCAGTGCCTCAGGAACAGTGGGGGCGCCTCCTTTGGAATAAATTAACGGGGAAAGCCCAAATTTTCGCCTCTCGCTGTGGCCCACAGGTCGTGGAGTCCTATTCAGGATTTTTAGAACTAATCAAGTCACAATTTCCAAAACCGCAACTTTCGCTGCGGGAGCGGCTCTCGGCTTTCGCACACCGAAAGCAACTTCCGAATGAGTCCGTTCGACATTATATTTCAGAATTGCAAGCGATGGCCCTCGACCTGTGGGACACACAAGAAGAGCGCGAACAAGAATGCGTTCAACAACTTTTTGCGGGGGTGCATGATAAATTTGCTTCGGCTCTAGCTTCCCTTTATTTGCATCAACGTCCAACTATGCAAGACGTGCGCCGTATAATTGACCGGCTGGAATCTCGGGAGGCCCGTCCCATGGAGGGTGATACCCTCTCGTATGACCTGCCAATTTACTATGTCGAAGAGGGGGGCACCGACAAAAAAACCCAGCCCTCAAAAACTACTGACACTCCCTCACAGTCCAACCTCGAAGTCGCGGCTTCCCGTCTAGGCTTTCGGGAAATGAAGGATTGGTTCGAGCAACACCTTCAGGAAGCTTTAAGCAAATGGGAGGAGGAAAAACGGAAAAAATTTTCTGCCCCTTGCCGTTACTGCAAAAAGCGGGGCCATCCATCCGAAAAATGCTGGGAACGTTATCCTTCGAAAGCCCCTCCTGATTACAGAAATCGCCCACCCCCAGAACGGGTCGACCATGTTATGTATTCCCAAAATACTTACCCTTCTCAATATCCGGGGCCCTCAACATATCAACAACAGTATTACCCCACAAATTATAACCCTGCTCCCCTATTGTCTCAATACGTACCCCCACCTCAAAATCCATCCCCAGTTCAATCTTCTGCCCCCCCTCAAAATTTTCAACCTGTACAAAATCTGGGAGTTCAAAATACGTACATTCAGGGGCAAAATCCTCAATCAGCGGCGGCTACGACCTCTGTGACGCCCACTCCGGCGCCATTCCAGCGTACTGTCTCCCCACAGAATGCTGGAGTGCCGAATTTGTCTCAAACTTTTGTGCGCGCTTCGGATTCGGGAGTTGTGGGAAATCCTACACCTTCCTTGGGTGGGAAGCCCCCACTACCCTCTCAAGGTATGACCTTGCAACAGGCAAATCAAATGTTTGAACAATTTAATGTCGGAGTGGTCTCCGCTCGTGCGCTCAGCAAGGCTTCAAAAGGGGAGGAACCTGCCCCCACTACCCCGTCCACCTCGGAAACAGTAAATACTTTGGACTCACAACATTTAGATTTAACTATGTCTCAAGAACAGCTGTGCAATGTTTTTTCTAAAATGGTCCACAATTTTAATAATCTACATTCTATTCAACGTGAAACTTTTAATTTTATGCAACAATATTATGATGTTCTTTTCCAACAAATTCGGGACGTGGCTTTTCTTTTAACACGTACCTGCCCTGATCACCCAGAATTCGAATCTATTATGTCTCTTGAACAACACCCTTCCCCTTCGTGGACAGCGGGTTTTTCTCCGGTTTTGGGAGGGGCACCCCCCACTCCCTCAGCTGAGCGCCGAGCCCAGACGGCCTCGGTGGCCACAGAAACAGAAGAAACTTCTACATCCACTTTAGTCCAGCAGGAGGAAAAACCTCTGTTGGGCCATTTGACTTCAATTGCAGTAACTCCTGGGGGCCCCTCTGACCTGGAATCCGAACAGGTCCTAGCCGCCGCTGATAATATGCCAGCTCTAGTGGTTACGTCTGGCACTACAAAAATTTGCGCAATAATTGACTCAGGGGCTTCAATTTCAATTATTAGTCCCCGGACAGTGCAACGAATTTTGGCGGGTGGGGTTGACGTCCGGTTTGACCGTCCAGATCCAATCACGGCAGTAACTTCTAGTAACGCCCCCCTTGAAATTTCTGCAAAAGTTTTTGTAATTTTCTCTATCGGCTGTAAAGAATACGGCTGGTCTTTTCATATGGCCCCACAATTTTATCGGGATATGCTAATCGGCACAGATTTTATGAAAACTTTCCATTGGGATTTATTATTTTCCACAAACGAAGTTAACATGCAAGGTTTTCGTGTACCTCTACTTTCATCAACTGAAATCCGGTCTGAATTTTTGGCAAATTGGTGCGACGAAGCACCCGCGGTCATGGCTGTTGACATTTCTGTACCCCCCTCCTCGGAGGTATGGGCCCCCGCTCGTATCTCCTCCACTGTCCGGGGTCCCTTGTGTTTTTTCAACCCTATGGAGTCTCTTATGGCTGATTACAAAATTTTACCTTACGCGGGAGTGGTTCAAATTTTGGAAAATTTTTTCGAATTTTTAATGGTCAATCCTACTTCAGCAACTGTTCAGGTTCCTCGGTCGACTGTCATTGGTTCAGTCGCTCCTGTGCAGGATTACTCGGCCCAAACACCTTGTCTAGGGACAAATTCTATTTTTACACCAGCACAAGTCCATTTGGAAGAATTTTCTCGGGATCTAATTTTTGCTGTTGACACAGGCATGGGCACGCCCCCCTTTCGAGAAGGGTCGCCTTTTGATCCATATTTGAAACAACCACTGCAAGATGATATTGAAATTGTTCTTCACTGCCCAGAAGAAGGCATGGACGCAAATATTTTTTCGAAAGAGGGGGTAGGCCACCCCCTCGAACAAGAACAAGAACAAGAACACCTTGAAGTCATAAAAGAAAACACGAGTCTAGCAAAAGCTTTAGCTGCTCCCCCCGAGCCACCAAAATTTTCGAAAGAGGGGGTAGCCACCCCCTCATCACCTGAAATTGGCCATTTAACTCCATGTTTAATTCCTTCTGATCAATTATCCCCTTTACCAGAAAATTTGAAACGCCCCCTACCTTTGATATCTGTGGGTTTTTCTGACATGGTACAATACTGGGTCGAGTTGCCCTGCCGAGGTCAGGTGGAATCTGCTGTCACTGAAGACTGTCTGGACCCTGGTCTGGACGGCCTTCTTGACGGACCTCCCGGTGCGGTATCCCCAAAGGGAAGCCAAACTGGGAGGAACGATATTCCACCTGCCCTCTCCGAGGACCTGGCAATAGAAAAAGAACTTGAACCTCCCGTTCAAGGATCTTGGGTACCAATCAAATTTTCTAGATCTTTTCACCCAGGCGAAATTGGGTATACGTATTTAAACAGAGACCAACTTTTGGAAAAGCGCATCACGCCTGACTCGGAGTCCGCAACGGTGGATTCCCCAAATGGGAATTCCACGCAAGATAAACTGGTTGAATTAGTCAATTCACCAGCGTTTGCGGACGCCGAAAAACGTGCTCTCTTGAACCAGAAAATTCAATTTTTAGATTGTTGTTTAACTCGTCGAAATCGGCGCCGTTTGCGTCTCATGATTTTAAATTTTCCAGATATCTGGGATGCAGCTGGAGGTTGTGGAAAAACCGACATAGACTATCACTATATTGAAATTGAGCCGGGAAAACGCCCAATAAAAGCACGGGCCTATAAAGTCAACCCTGCTCAAAAACAAATTATTGATGCCAAATTGGCAGCATGGCTTGAACAAGGACTCATACAGCCCTCTAGAAGCCCCTGGGCCTCCCCAATTATTTTAGTCGCAAAGAAAGACGGGGATTGGCGTCTTTGTGTAGATTATCGGAAATTAAATGCTATTACTAAAAAAGATTGTTACCCTATTCCCTATATCCATGGGCTTTTTGAATCAATTTTGGGTCATTCAATTTTTTCTAAATTAGATTTAGCTTCGGGTTTTCATCAAATCCCAATTTATCCCCCCGATTGCGAAAAAACCGCTTTTATAACCCATTCAGGGCTGTATGAATTCAAGGTCATGCCTTTTGGCCTTTGCAATGCTCCCTCAACCTTCCAGCGCATCATAGACCGGATAATGGAAGGCTTTACAGTTTATATTGATGATGTTCTAATCACTAGTTCTACTGAAATTGATCACTTAGACAAACTTTTAGAGGTCTTTTTACGTTGTTCAAGAGAGCGTGTTATTTTGAAACTTTCAAAATGTGAATTTGCCAAATCTCAAATGCCCTTTTTGGGACACGTACTCTCCGCGTCTGGGATTTCCACCGATCCGGAAAAAATTCGGGTCGTCAAAGATTTTCCTGTTCCTCAGAATGTTAAAGATATTCAAAGTTTTCTTGGTCTTGCTGGTTATTATAGACGTTTTGTTCCAAATTTTTCCAAAATTGCCCACCCTTTGAATTCTCTACTCAAAAAGGACGCTGAATTTGTCTGGAGTAGTGCGTGTCAACTGGCATTTGAAACTTTAAAAGAAAAACTTATCACTGCTCCGGTGCTAGTATATCCTGATTTTTCAAAACGGTTCACTTTAGCCACGGATGCCAGTTTTCAGGGCATTGCAGCCGTGCTCCAACAAACGGATGATCAAGGTAAATTCCATCCGGTTGCATATGCCGCCAGGGCGCTGAATACCGCTGAAAAGAACTACCACGTCACCGAATTGGAGGCGTTGGCTATATTTTTCGGTATTTCTTATTTTCAACATTATTTGATTCTTTACGAATTTGATGTAATTACCGACCATAAAGCCCTAGAATACATGTTGGGTGACCAAGTGGTCCCTAAAACAGCTTTGGGCCGCATCGCCCGTTGGCGGGCATTTTTGCGATCTTTTCGATTCCGTGTCATTCAGCGCCCTGGCATCACAAATGGGGCTCCAGACGCCTTATCTCGTAATCCTCCTCTAGAGGCCGGCTCTTTCGCTGACCATCCCAAAATTCCTGAATTTTTGTTTGCAATTATGAATTTAGAGGAGGAATACGAAGGGCCGGAGGACCCACTGGCATCCGAGGCTGGTATTGAAATTTGGAAACAAGCTTTACAATCTGATCCTTTTACAGCCAATATGATGAATTTTCTTCAAAACAAAGTTCTCCCTCAAAATCCGGTTGAAGCTTATAATATACGTAAAACTTCTTCTGATTATTATGTTGAAAATGATATACTACGCCGGAAATTAAAATTTAGACGTCGTGATGCGCTTAAACTTATTGTGGTACCTAAAGATTGTAGAAAATACGTATTTGATGAATGCCATAATACTCTATTTGGTGGTTGTCACAATGGGAGGGACCGAACTCAGGGCATGATTGCCAACAAATATTTCTGGGAAACTTTAACACAGGATGTAAATAAATTTATTGATGCTTGTCAAGTGTGTGCAGCCTGTAATCCCGGGCCTAAAAAACCACAGGCTTGGATGCGCTTTTTCACACCGGTGGAGGCTCCTTTTGAGCGACTTTCTATGGATGTTATGCATGCCCCTACTACCCCTTCAGGAAATTCCAAAGTTTTGGTCGTCGTCGATTTTCTAACTCGTTGGGGGTGGGCTTTTCCTATGCAAAACGAACAAACTCATACTATTGCCAAAAATTTTGCTGAAAACATTTTTGCTGTTCATGGGGCCCCTAGAGAAATTCTCACTGATCGGGGTGCCCCCTTTTGTTCATCTCTTATGGAGGAATTATGTAAACTTATGGGTACTAAAAAAGTACGAACTACTGCCTACCACCCCCAAACTAACGGGGCATGCGAACGTTTAAACGGTACCCTAAAAGGTTTATTACGAAAAGCTCTTCTAGGTTTTGCTAGACAATGGGACGAACTAATCCCATGGGTTTTGTTTGTATACCGTTCAACCCCACATTCCTCCACCGGAGAATCGCCTTATTATCTTTTGTTCGGACGGGATCCCAGGCTGTACTCCCAAAATTTTCTCACTCAAACTGATCCTCTTACTCAAAATTTTACTCCGTCATACGTACAAGATTTACGTGAAAAATTACAATATTCTCGACAACTTTTGAAAGAATATACGCGTGAAATTCTTGAAAAACGCAAAAGTACGTATGACGCAAAAACGAAAGTTATTGAATATAAAGAAGAAATGTTGGTCTGGAAAGATGTTTCCCAAGCAAATATTCCAAAAGGTGCCAGTAGAAAATACCTCCCCATGTTTGAAGGCCCCTTTCGCGTTGTAAAAGTTGTTTCTCCCACAAATGTAGAAATTTTGTCCCTAAATCGTGTTGATGCTACCCCGGAATTGATTCATGTAAACCGGTTAAAACCCTTTCAGGTATAATTTTCTGTCGGGGCCCATTAATTTAGTTAAATCTTATTTATAAAACCCTTTCAATATGATTTTCTTCTTTTCTTCAAAAAAGTTCTTGAATACTTCTATTAGAATAAAATTTATAAATTCTAAATTCTTAGATCTCATTTCTATAATAAAGGGTAAAAATACCCTTAGAATTTATTCGTGTTATCCAGTACTGTTGCCTATTATTTTAACAATTTACCAATCTCATTCTTATCTTTTCTTTTTAACCATTTTACACATTTTATATCTACAACTTTTATTATTTATCTTTTATTCCTCTCTATTTAACCCTATTGTTTTGTATATGTATATGTATATTATTGTATGTTATGTAACTTTTCTTATTTAAGTAAGCGCTTGATTTCATTGTGAAAATTGTTTCCTGTTCTGCCGCTGAATTTGGATTTTCAGTGTCGGTAGGTCTAAATTATTATAAAATCTTTCTATTTCTAGTCCTAATGCCTTACGGAGCTTCTGTTCTTAGTAAGTTTTCCCCTGTACACCTGGTTCCTATTCCTCAGGATGTATCTACCTCGACAGGCCTGCTTGAGGTCCAGCCCCAAATGGACAAGAAAACCTGGTGGACCATCAAACTTAGTAAAGATGATCCTTCTTGGGATACTATGCCTTTCCCACCCACACCCGGGTATCGAACCGCGAGGGGAGGCGTCCCTTGTATTCGTGACTCAAAATCTTTATTTAATGTAGCTGTTGAAGATTCTGAATATCCTCCCCCTCCAGCACCAGTTCCAGAAACAATTACGGCAGCAAAAGAGTCTGCACGTATACAAAAAGTTGCTGCTTTATTTGGATATTTTCCTACACCTGCTACTTTTGACCCCCCTCAAGACCTTCGTGATTTAGGTGCCCGACCTGTTACTGTAGCAGATCCTGACCTCACTCACCCACCTGGTTTAGTTAGGTGGACTGATGTTCGAAAATCAAAATTTCAACCAGTTGATCACGAATTTCTTTTGGAATATCACCACCGAAATATTGTCAAACATTTTAACGGTTTCTATAAAAATCCCCCACCAGAAGATTCCGAACAAGAATAAGTCACAGTTCATTTTGCACATATATTGTATGATGTTTTTGTATTACTATATTTATTCTAGGATCTTTGCTCTCTGTTTTGGCTCCTTGGTTTCGCTTTCTGGAGCCATTGATCTAGTCTTTTCTGGTAGGTTTATTTTTCTCATTTTTTCTTATTTCAGCAATCATGTCTCGTCATTCTACTAGTTCTCGCCTGGTCTTTGATGAATTTTCTCTAGATTTGTATCCTTTTCCACCTATGGATCTTCCAGATATTGACACCCAAAAAAGCCAATGGTGGACCATAAAATTCAGCAAGCATGACCCCACCTGGGACACCATGCCATTCCCTCCTACACCAGGGTTTAGAGTCCAAAAAGGGGGCGCCCCCTATGTACGAGAATCTCAATCATTATTTGGTCTAGCGGTTGATGATCCAAACTTTCTACAACCTCCCTTCCCAGTTCCAAATTCTCTTTCTACTGCTAAACAACGTGCACGTATGCAAAAAGTGGCCGCACTTTTTGGACTCTACCCCATTCCAGCTATTTTCGATCCTCCTCAAGATCTTTTTGATCGAGGGGCACGACCCATTTCTGTTTCACAGCCTGCACTCATTCCACCAGGCCGCATCAATGACACTGATATCAGCGATCTAAAATTTCAGCGGGTCAATCCACTTTACATTCTGCGAACCCAGCTCCGTACTATTGCTACCCAGTCCACGGGCCGCTGTTTCCGCCCCCTACCGACGGATCTATACTAGGTAGTTCAGGTATATACTCTATGTTTTTACGTATATTTTATGTATTATATTTGTGTTTCAGGATTCTGTGTTTGTGAAAAAATTTTGGGCTGCTATTCTTGATTTTCTTGCCGTTCGGCTCATAAAATTTTGAGGTTAGTAATCATTTTTCTTCCATAAAATTATTGATTATTTTTATAAAATTATGGCAGCCTCTACTTCAAGTGTTTCTGATTCTGTGTTTGATCCACGTCCATGTACGTATAATTTTTCGCATGTAAATGAACCTTTATTTGTTTCTCTACGGGGACGGGTCGCTCCACCCGGTACACAATTTCCCCCGGTTTTAAATTTAGATCTTGGTTTACATTCTGGTCTTCCGGTCCGAGGAGGCTGGCATACACCTCGCAGTTTGTATTTCAAAAATATTGCACTTATGATTTTTTCTCTTGAAACTTTTAATAAAGATGAATGGTTAAATTTTATCAATTTATCAGCCCAATTTGGCTTTTTTCTATTACCCTCTTATCTTATTCCCCCTACTTGGTTGAGGGAGAGAGGCGCGGCTACCCTTTACATGACAAACGAAGCCGCTTCTTCCTTTTTAAAGGATTCTTCTGAAGTTATGTTCCAACAATTCTCTTCACAGCAAATAATACAAAAATTTCAAGACTCTGTAAATGGGTCCCCGCTCCTCTCTCCCCCTACTCCCCCTACTCCCCCTACTCCCCCTGTAGACCCCTCCCCGGAAGAAGATTCATCTGTTTGATATGTACGTATATATTTCTATATGTCTACTAAAATAAAAATTTTTGTGTTCCCTTGTTTATATTAATTTATTTTGTTTAGATCTTTCTTGTCAGTTGTGTCTTGGTGCTTCAGACCGTTCTGCTGGTAATTCGGACTTGGTGGGTAAAAAATTCTTTTATTTGTACTTGAATTTTTCTTGTATTCGTGAATAATCATGTCGGATAATCCTGCTCGTACCGGTCGTTGTGTTGGGTTCTCGGGAAATTTGTCGGGATTTTACCACCCCCGACCTATCCTCCCTCACCCTGGCTACCCAAATTTAGTTACTCCCCCCACCACTCGTCCAACTCAAAATTTTACTCAAAATTCAGATTCTCTCTTAATAATTGCTCCTCCCACTACAAATTCTCCTCCGTCCCCTGAATTCTTACCCGGTGGGTTTTTAAGTACAGAAATTCCAATTTCACGTTCTACGGTAACAATTACTACTACTACTCCTACTTGTTTCTATTCTGGCGATATGGATACACTTTTGCATAATGCTCGGGCAGCTCGCTATTCCCCCGCAAGGTTACCTTCTTATCTTGTTTCCTCAAACGCTACTACTTCTTTTGCAACTCAAAACCATTTCTATCAATCTATTCCCGAAATGCTTACTTCTCCTACTTCAAATTGGGAGGTTTCGGAGGTGGATGGACACCTTCAACCCCGTCGCCCACGAATGTCTACCACATGTATTCCCCCTCCCCCTCCTCCTCTTCACCCCCGCCCACCGTCCATTTCCCGAGAACCTTCTCTTCTAAGAAATCCTATATCTATTTCTGTGTCTACGGACGACTTACCAGGTCCATCTACTACACGGGCTACTAATATTTCTCAAAATTTTCGTTCTGTTTCTATGGTTCAGGGAGGGTCTCAAAATTCTTGTTTGATCCCATTATTTCAACTTCCGTCTGGTTATATGTTAGTTCCAGAATTTCCTCGTTACCCTCGCCCAGGTTTTTGTGATATGTGTGGCCAACCGGCTTTACGTACGTATCACCGCGGGGACGTTTTCATGGCTCCTCCTCCAAATTTTTTCGATGAAAATCTTACGGGTCCCACTTTACCAAATCCGTCTTCAAATTCCCAAATGTTTGCCAATTCTTTAATTTCTGATTTTTCTTTCTGGCGTTGGGACCCCGAAAATAGATGTTTACGTCCGGCCTGGGGCACTACATTCTGAGCACTTCATACATTTTTGTTTTGTTTCGAGATAAGTCATTGTTACTTAGTATACGTACCTATTAATTGTAATTTTATGTAATCACCCTTAGATACTTTGTGTACGCATGTATTTGTTATGTGGTTTTTATAATTTGATTTTAATTTAATTAATGAATTCAGAATTTCTTTTGTTTAGGACTCCTCAATCTGGACCAAAAAGGTATCTATTTTCCCAGAATCTTCAAGTTGGTGGGTCGGTAAAATTTTTCTGATTTCTTTTCTATTCTGATGAAATAAATATGGCTAGTGCGTCGCCTCACTCATCTAACGACTCTGATGAAATTACAATTATTGCAGTTACTTCTGCTTCTTCTTTGGTTTCTTCTTCTACAAATTTCAACGCTATTCCTCCTCAAAATTCTCCTTCTTTGCAAAATTTACCACCTTTGCAGCGGGCTCCTTTTGTTCGACCTGTAGGTCCTAGAGCATACACACCCCCTATCAATATTCGCCCGCGACATTTTTCTCCAGTTTTGCATTTTACACCTCCAAGAAATTCTTCGAATCTTTCTCCTCCTTTTTCACCGGTGTATGGCAGCATGCCTCCACCGGAAAGATTTCCTGCATATTATGAAAATAGGCCTTTACCGCCACCTTCAGTGGTTCGAGTCCAGCCAGTGGTGGTACGCCCGCCCCTCCCTATACGTGTACCATTAGTTCCACCAAATTTAAATATTGTTACTTTACATCAACCTCCACCTGGACACGTTACAATTCCACTTGATGCACGTTTTACTCGTCCAGGCAACTGTCCGTATTGTGGGCAACCAGCTCCACATATGGTCCATAGGGGTGAATTTTCTATAAATTTTACTGAAAGAACAAATTCACGTCAAGTGGGTGACCCCCGGTCATCACACCCAGCTTTTCTTTCAGAAGTGTCTTGGTGGCGCTGGGATTCTCTGAATCAATGTCTGCGCCCCCAAGGCTGGTGAGGCGACGTACATGTAGTTTTATGAATTTTATGCAATATTTTAAATTTTGATTGTTCATTAGACTTTTACTTTAACAATTTATTATGTACTAATTGTTTGATGTCTAATCAAATTTTCTTTTATGTTTAAGGTTGTCTTGGCATGTCACCAGTACGGGCCTCTTACCCTACCCTGCCGCACCTGTGGTAGTTGTGTGTTTTGTTTATTTTATTGTACTGTGTAAACGGTTGGGGGTTTTTGTACTGATTCTGTTTTGCGAAAAATTTCTGTTTTTCTGAAAATCTGAATATGAGTGGGAATTCAGAAAATACTGACGAGCCAACCCCCCCTTCAGAGCAGCAAAAATCTCCGCTTCAGTCCCCCTTCCCCAAAATTGAGGCCGCAGAGGAAGTTTCTACAGTCGAAATCTATATGGAAACTTCCTCTGAAAGCACGGACCAGTCAGCTTCAGGGGTCAACCCGACCCCTGGTTGTTCTTCATGGGATCAGGCGGGTATCAGTTTAACTCAGAGATTGCCAGAACTGTCTCCCCCTGACCAGCCGGAGATCCCGCGTTTTCCCCATAGGGAAGGCAAAGGACCTTCGTCTGGCCCGGTTCAGGACCCAGTTCTGCGTAATGCTGCTGAAGCTGCTCACAGATCTGCTGATGACCCGGTCACAAATGCGAACGCGCCTTTGTCACGCGGCGCGCTTGAGGATAAATTGTCTACAACCAAAATTTATCCCTTGAATATCCCTGCTTGGGCCGAGGCACAGGAGCTTCGGAATTGGGAGGCTTCAGTGAGACAGTGGAGAGATGTGCCTATGGCACTTAGGCCCCCGTGTCCTCCGGGCACGATCACGGTCATCACAACATTGCAGCAACTTTACGAGGAGGTTCAGAATATTTTCCAAAAAGCTACGGCTGCAAAATTTCTCACTGTCGCTGCTCTAAGACATCAGGGCTTCTTCCCCGACCCCTCCAATCCTTCCACCCTGTCAGTTCTGATGTTTGCTGTTCCGAGAGACCCTGCGCGGTTTTCTTCTGAAATTGATCCCCTTTGTTTTCATGCCCCTGCTTTTTGTCTGAATAAGCCAAATTTATTAGTTTTTGCGTTTTTGATTCCCAGAATTTATCTTGATGTTCCCTCCTGGTCTTTAATTCGCTACGGTTTACAACCGCTGTTGTTCAACACGCCCTTCCCAGTTTTTTCTTTTTCGGCTTTGGACACTGTCCGACTTTTGGCTTCTACTTTGGGCATTGACCCTCGAAATTCTATTGTTGATATGAGTTATGTCACTTTTCATGTGCAATCCCGGTCCTCCCCCAGAGACATTCAAGAGCGCAGAGCCTCTCATAAGAAGGGCAAACATTTGTGGGAAACTACTCCCGTCAGGGGTGGAAAACCCCAACCTACGGGTCCTCCGGACCTGAAAGGCAGATTTGATCGCAACCATAAGTGGTTCCAGGATCATCTCCTTGTTTACCCCTCATCTGAAATCAAACGAATCCGTTTGACTGAAAATTCTCTCACTCCTCTTCAGGAGACAGAGGTCCTAAACTGGGCTCTTGTTTTGATCCGAGACACATACATGAGCGTGCATGTTCTATCCTTGCACCATAAACTTTCTGAGCAGGATCTCGTGATCCTTCGAAAGGTCTACGCATACGCCCAACGCGGCTCTGAAAAGGCCATCTCTGGCATCAATACCTTGCCTCTGACTAGAACTCCTATTTTTGTTGATCCTTCTTTCGACACAGTTTCTGATGTCTTTCTCAAAAATGAGGCACGCACAGGCAGAAGCCGCACAAAGTCGGTCATTGCAGCGGTAAAACCGGATCTCTCCAAACCAGATCAACTGAATCCTCGCATTCCGGACGTGACCATCCGGGATAAGGAAATTTTCACTAGTGTGGCTGCCCGGGTTAATCCAGCGCCTCCACCTTCAAAAGCGGAGAAGATTCCGGGGGCAGCGAAGCGCGCTGCTGCGGCTCTTCAGGCGCAGCAGGACGAACAGGCAGTTGAGGCCCAGGAGGATCCGGATCAGTTGCCGGTCGACTACGCTCCGGACGAGTCAAACTTGGTTGGCGGTGCGTCATCGGATGATGAGTTCCGTTCGCGGTCTCCTATCCGATCCGTCTCGTCAACCCCTCGCCGTCTTGTCATTGATGAACAAGAGGCTAGCCAGGCTGGGTCTCCCTTGGTGTCGGGTTCCGGGCCTTCGGATTCCGGGCGACCCTCGCGCTCGAGGACTCGCTCTGGTCCGCCGCGCCCTGGACTCGTGATCCATATGGACGATCTACCGGGTGCTGTTGTGCACGGCTCAGCGCCGTCTCCGGAGCGTGCTCGCATTCCTTCTCTTTTGCAGCTGCCGTATCAACCTATGCCTCGCCAATCTCGTTCTGCTAGCGCGGCTTCGGCCTTGGGCCAGGCCTCTGAGAGCTCGTCCGTGCCCTCATGGGTGCGCTCGGAATCGCCTCCACGGCAGCAGAAAACTACTAAGTTGAGAAAAACTACGGTGTGCACGTCCACCGGTGAAGTTTCTGTGCCTCAGCCAGTATACTCTACGTTGGCTCCAAGCAGGGCGGCTAGTCAAGAATCCTTGTACCATAGACCGCAGCAAAGCACGCCAGTTCTAAATTTTTCTGGAATTGACACCGGTTATCTTCTTGATCGGGGACCTTCGGTCCCTACAGCGACTGTTCCAAATTTGACTGCTCCCATCCCTTCCTTACCCCCTCCTCCCCGCGTACGGCTTCCTCCCCCCACCCCTCAGCTTTCTCCAAATTTAGTTCAGTACTTGAGTTCTTTGGTACCGCCTCCCCGACCTCCCCTCCTTCCCAATCCAGCGTTGCAGGCTCCGGTTACGCCCTCCCGAGCGGAAGGGGCACCCCCCCTTCCCCCGGTTACCCAGCCCAATGGCCCTACGGGTGCTGCTCCTGCTTTTGATTTTTCTATGGCTGTTTCTGGCGTCCAACAGTCTCTTCGTTCTCTCGTTGAGGACTCTTTCTTTCAGCAGTTACCTGACGTCGGTTCTCCGGCCCAGCTCGCTGTCCTCCAAAATTTGGGGGTTAATATTCAAATTATTATTGAAAAATTGGGGATTCCTCCCCCCTGGAAACCTTTGGCTTTTGTTCACGCTATCATGCAAACTAAAGTTTTGGACGTCTCAAAATTGTTCCAAGTCCTTTATCCCGAACAGTTGGAAGCGCCTAACCGGCACCTGCAACCACAGGCTGACCCTAATTCGGCAGGGCCTTCTAGCCAGGTGTCTCTTTCAGCGCCTGCTGAACAAATTTTGGGGGTACGGGATCAACCTGGACCCTCTAGTCGCCCGGACCCGATTGAGCCGCCGGCTCAGCCTCCAGTCCGCGAACAGCCCTTGCGCGTCGCTCAACCTGCACAGCATCTGCCATCTATGCGCTTGCCAATTCAGGTGACTCCATTCTCTCTGGAAAACGCGCCTGCTCCACCTGAGGATCGGCACATTGTCTGGCCTGAATCTCATTATCTACATCCAAGCAAATTGGTTCAAAACACTGCTGGCTTGACACCGGCTGCTTTTCAACCGGGTGTCATACCTACCATTGAGGTTGACCGTCAACCAGAATA
The DNA here is from genome assembly GCA_030248195.1 of Trissonchulus latispiculum. Classification (NCBI taxonomy): domain Eukaryota; kingdom Metazoa; phylum Nematoda; class Enoplea; order Enoplida; family Ironidae; genus Trissonchulus; species Trissonchulus latispiculum. The sequence goes on along the minus strand of JASAND010009322.1, from coordinate 7,172 downwards.
TATTGCTGAACCACCAGATGGGCCTTTCAAAGTTGTGAAAATTGTTCGTGCGCGCGGTTATTCTCAAATTCCTGCAGAATTACATCAGATGCGCAACTGTCCTCCGGAATATACAAGAGCTAATCCGGACATGCCTTTCTGCACGCGAAAATTCACGGGTCCTCAGGAGGTCGATTCTTCTTTTTGGCCCGCGGTCCACTATATGATCAACCACTATGATCACGTCGTCCCTTTTCGCAACTACGCTGAACCGTATTGGCAAATTGCCTACCTTCCTGACCTTCGGTCGAAAATTGACGGTTCCAGCTTAAATCCTTATTTTGTGGCAATTTACAATTTTTGGTATCAGGCTTTTACTCGTGATAATATGCCGTTTGCTGTTTCTAAGACTGTTTTTGATAGCTTTTCTACACGGCTTAAAGAAGTTTTTCCCCAGTTCAATATTGAAATTTCTGTTTCAAATCCACAGTACACCACTTTGGATGGTGCCCCCTACTATTCTTTCGATCTACAAGTTTGCACTGTTACCATTGATTTTCCATCTCTTTTCCGGGGCGACGTGCTTGAGTACGATTCTTTTCGCCTAGTGGGCCGCGGACCCCATCCGTGGGCGGCTGCAGCAGCAGCTTCGGCTCAAATTTTTCCGTATCTTTACATCTACCCGGCCTTTCTCATGGCAAAAAGTCCACCGTGCAAATTTGTTGATCATATTGAGCGTCTTTCCCAAAATATGGAACGTTTTGTTGAAGATATGGTTAATACTTTGTGGACTCATCCTAGAAATTCTCTGGAAAACGCTCACTTTGTTGAGCAAGTCTTCTATTTCAAGGGCACTGGTTGTATTGCGTCGAATATGTGGCCGGTCCGGCCCGATCCCCAGTCTGATTCTACTGACATCCCGTACATCAAATGGGGAAACCGTGAATTTGCAACATCTGAACAACTCTATAATTTTCGAAAATTTGATGACTGGTTCATGCTACCTGAAGCGGCTCGTTATACGGCTGGCTTAGGATGCCCATTTCAGGCCAAGTATATGGCTGAGGAATTTGTAGCCGAGTGGGTTCCGAAAGACTCACCTTTGAGAGCCTTGTGGCATGCGAAGTCGGGCAAGGGCCACCTGATTCGCGTTCTAATTATGTTAGACGTGATCCGTGCGAAAGCCGCATCGGTGCCCGAATTTCGACGCTGGCTTTATAACACCGGTGTTGCCTATTTAGCTGAGGCCGTGGATACGGACAAATTTTGGGGCTGTGGCATTGATGCCTCTGTCCTCAATAGCCTCACTCCGCGAGAACGCAGCGAACGCCTTCGCAACCCACCAGGAAAAAACTGGATGGGCAAAATCTGCATGATTGTTCGCCGCGAACTTTTCCCGACTCTTTCCCATGATTTAAATATCCGAGAATGTGAACAACGCCTAAGGGAGGCTAAAGTTTTGGCTCGTCAGTAATTTATGTGGCGGGGTGGGTATGTTCTTGTTTATGTTGGCCCGTATTGGTATAATGGGTGGTGGTTCTATGATCTCTAAATTTGTCTTCACCTGCATGCATAAATTTCACATTAATTTTCGTATAGCACCGCTTCTAGATTTCTTAGTGCATTTCTTGCTTTCTTCTTTTCATTTTCCCGACAAATTTAGATTTTCTCTTGTCTCCATGATAAATTTTCTTTGGTTTTTCATAAAAATTGATTAAATTCATACCTCTTATGAATTACTTAAATTGGAGTTTATTCCAAATTGAATAAGTTTAATTTTGTTACAAATTCAATAAACGAATACCTTATTCTTCTTGACATATTCTCTGAATTTTGAAATTCTTGAATTCTTGAATCCTTGCTTTATACAAGGGTGGGCATTCTGTAGTACTTGCGTTTTATCATATTCAATTTTTACCGTTTAGGCAATAGTACTGGGGTATAAATAACACCGTGCCGCACCTCGGCGGGTCCGTGGCTGCTCGCCGCCTGCGCTATCCCCATAGGGAAGGTAACGGTGGGCGGTCAGCCCCGGACCGGCAATTTTGACTCTTGAGAATTATTTTCCGTTTTCATATGATTTGGCGTCTCCTACGGTGCCTGCGTTTTCCCCATAGGGAAAATAACGGTTCCGTCGGTTTCTGCCTACACTCTCTAAATTAATCGGGCCTCATATATATGTACTGTGGGCTTTTGCCCAAATATTTTTGTTGTTACTGTTAGGCATCATGCCTATATGCTTAGCCATCCATATATATGCCGTATATTATTCCATTTTTGTTTGTTTGCTCTGTATTATGTTAACTCTTCCCCTTCCCTCCCCCCCTGTCCCTCTTGACGGCGAGTGTTCCCCTGCTATGTTGTTTGTCTGTCTGTGATTGTATTGCCCCCTATATGTGATACGGGTTGGCCCCGATGATTCTATCTGGTGTGTGGACGGGCCTGGTTCGGTGTCTGGAAGGCTGGCGGTGATGGTCTTGGTCTGGTTTGAGCGGGCGCTTGATGCCGTGGGGCATCCGCCCAGTAGTCCGGAGGTCTCGGTCCGGTGATTTGGTATGGGATTTTTCCCTTGGTGCTGGTATTTTGAAATCTCTCCCGCAGCCTGGAGCTATTTAAGATTGCTTTGAACTTTTTAAGTCAAATGTTGTGATTGTTGTGATAAACCCGGTTGTTTGTCCCTCTACCTCGTCCGTCCCCCCTCCACCTTTCACCTTCTTTTACTAACTGTTTTTTTTTTTTTTCTCCTTAATTACTACTTTGGGTCTTTTTTCCCTATTTATTTTATTTTAAATTTAAATTAAATTTTTTCTTTTTTTTTTTATATTTTCTTTCCTCCCCCCCCTTTTTATTTTATATGTTTATATTCTTTTTTTTTTTTTCTTTTTTTTCTCCCAATTTTTTTTTTTTTTTTTCCAAAAACCCGTTCTTTAATTCAAAATTTTTCTACACATACTGCCATCATTTTGCCTTATTTTTGCCATGTCCATTTTTTGCGCAGCTATGCCAATTTTGCTTTATTTTGTGTGCTTTATAATTCTTGGCATTTATTAAAGATTCTATTTTATATTTGCATATGTTGGGGCGGGCAGGTGCTCAGGAGAGACCCCTTTTTGAGTGAAATACTCTCCTTTCTGGTTTACTTCGCTCCCTGGGAGCATTTGAAATTGAGTCTCTCCTGGAGTCTCGCTGCCTTCCCCCTACGAGATCTGATATCATATATTTGAATTTCTATGCATATTTCTACATTTTTATATTTGAAATTTTCTATTCTATTCGAGCGCTTTGTTGGCACTCGCTTAACTGGCTTTGATGATGCTATTTATATATTATATTTATAAATCTTTATCTTCGGATTATGTCCTGTTTTGTTATGTGCGCTCTAGTCGCGGCTGAAGGGCTCTGTCCCAATATTCTTTGTATTTATGTGTCGGCAAAGTCCGTTATATGTTGAATGTACCCCCGGTATGTTCCGGCGTAGTTTTACCCGTGTCTCGGCAAAACCCGAAAATGTGAAAAACATGGGGTCGAGTGATTCCCGGTATCCAAAGTGAACCGAGGAAATATTTTAGCAATTTTTCCCATTTTTCCTAAAACGCATTTTACCTCTACTAGTAGCTATGGTACGTAGGCTAACGCAAATTTTAATACTAACCTATGTGCCTGGAGGCATTTTGATTACAACTTTAGTCATTCTGGTTTCAAACTTTGTCACAGACGGCGGCTTGGGCGCCATATTGATTATTACGATTCTCCGGTTTAGTTGGCCGCCTGTTGGGGGTGTTTGGGGTCACACCCATACTTTCATTTAGGATTCATATATGGTTTGTTGTTCTGTTTTGTGATTTTATACTAAGCATTGTGCTTGCCCAGATTTTTCTTATATTATTGAGTTGAATTGTATAAAGGTAATTCTGTCATATTTTGGAAATTAGTTGGATTTTGTATTTTTGCTGAAAGTAAATCCGTGTAAATTAGGGCTGTGCTGTTCATTTCTATTAGGTTAGCGATTAAGTAGGGCTAGAATCAGACTTATTACACACTCTACCGAACCTCCAATCTTTATTGAACGCAAATTATTTATTCAGAATTTCAAAATTCGACAACACTTCACAACAGGTACATATATTTCAATTAAAGAGTGGACAAAATTCTTGAACGCACTCCAAAAGCATCCACCGGATTACCAACCCCATTATATGCACTCCAAAAAAACATATGCCAATCTACTTTACACAATCGTTCACTAATACTTACACAATCCCTGAAGAAAAAGTTGCGGAAATAGCTTATGTCCTCTTTACACTGAACCCTCGAATCAAAAAGTAAAGAAGCATGGTCCGAATTTCCTAAAGGAGATTTGCTAACATCAAGTCCCAATTCACATTAGGTAAATTAAAATCGCCTACAAAAACCGGGAATACATTATTACGACACGAATTTACAATACAACCAATATCATCAATTATATATTCCAAAGCCACATTATCGCCAGGTGGGCGATGCATACATGTAAACCGTATAGTTAAATGACGAAATTTAAAGTCAACACAAATGGATTCAGATTTCAGATGTCTACTAACGGTCGGACTATCACACTCAGGATGCTTTCTAAATATCAAACAAACTCCCCCTCCGTACCTATTTCTATCCTTTCTTACAATTTCATATTCTGATCCCGACAGAATTAAGATAGAGTCAACAGCTTCATCTAACTTTGTTTCAGCAATAGCAACTATATCAAACCTCTCCTGCGTTAACAAATACAATAGTTCTCTTCTTTTACTCATAATTCCATTAACATTCGCATAATAACAACGTACAACACATGGACCGTAGACATAATCACATTTATACTGAAGTTCATAAACTAGTTTCCCGTTCCAGGATAGGTCTGGCCCCGCTGAGTTCGTCTGTCAGGACGAAAGTTCATAGTGGCTGGATTCGGATACAGATCTGCTACGCCATCACTATATTCCATCAGATTTGGCATCCCTCGATTCGGAACACCAGACATGGAGCCACGGCGGCCTCTGTTGGCAGTTGACATCCTATTTACAGTCCCTCCTCGAGCAGAGACGGGCAATGCAGTACCAGCATTAGTGGACACCGAAATGGAGGGTTCCATTCCAGTAGATACCATGCCTTGGCTATGCCTTGCCGTCGCCCCACGAAGGGATTCCCTTTCCCGGAAGGTCATGTCCCTCCGTAAAGACCACCCATCGGGTAGCTTCTTCTCCCTTGCCAGATTCAAGACTCTCTTCTTTACCCGAGTATCCGACATCTGGATTTTCAAAAGTTTAAGACCTGAACGCTGAGGGGCATCTCGCCAAGTCGCCACCACTGCCCCCGCCTCAATTCCCAAATCCCCAAGCACTTCTTTGACCTGATCTATATCTGCCTTGTTCGGATCCTCCGGAACGCCAAAAGCGCAAACCTTGTCGCGCGTTTCCCTGACTTCCTCCAGTTCAGACATACTTAGAAAACAGCTTGGGCAGTGGCCTGTGAAATAGAGAGGGCCAGCTCACCAATCCAATTACCCATATTAAAACTGCCCATGAAAGAGTCAAACTTTGACTCCAACACAGGCATCCGCTCCAGCAAATATTCCACGGATGAATTGCCAGCCAAAGCACCGGTAGCAGCAGTGGCACCACAGGGTGGAACCGACTGCGCCCTACCACCCTGCACCAGATGCCGAAGTTCCGCCATATCCGACCGCATTTTCTCGAATTCTCCCTTCCATTGGGGTAGGGAGGGCACCACCGGACGGCAGTTTTCACAAAGGAAAACTACCCCAGATGAGGTGTTGACCAAGTCCGTTTTCACCGAACAGGCAGAGTGATAGCTCGATGTGCAACAGTAGCACTTGACCACCGCCTGATCCCTCAAATCCTGCTGGCACTTGGCGCAAAGATGAGTGGACATGGCAGACAAATCACAGTAATTGAAATTGGCTTCAGCGTAAATTAAATATAATCAAATAAATTAATAAATCAGAGAATTAATCGTTTTGCAGCAAAGCAGCAAAGCAGATTTGCAGGCAGCAATATATATATAGAGCAAATATATACATTGCTATGCAGCAACCAAGAGTTCCACCGAAATAATCCACGGATGATTCCAATGATGTTAAAAATCAAGCAAATAGGTTATATATAGAGCAAATCGTAGCCGTCCGTAAAGAGTAAAAGCAAATCTAAAGAGTAAAAGCAAATCTAAAGAGTAAAAGCAAATCTTAAAAAGTAAAAGCAAATCTTAAAGAGTAAAAGCAAATCTACAGAGTAAAAGCAAATCTTAAAGAGTAAAAGCAAATCTAGAGTAAAAGCAAATCTAAAAAAAGTTAATTTTATTTAATTTAATAAATTTAATAAATAAATAAATAAATAAATTTAATATTTTCTAATTGTTTTCTAGAAATAGGCTTCGTGTGCCCCCCCGAGACCCAAAGTTCCAGGGACACGATAGGGGGAGGGTAAGTCAATCAATCTGGGGCATAGGTGTAATTGTGGGGGGGGGGGGCCCACGCCACCCCCTTCAAATTTTCCTTTTTCATTTTTTCTTTCCGGGGGGGGTTTGGGCTTGGGGGGGGTAACCATACCTGAACGGGAGGACAAATTTCACTGACCCTTGTGGAAGCAAATTTGGGTACCCCTTGTGAGAGCGATTTTTCTTAGGGGTCCTTTTGAAGGCGATTTTTAAGCGATTTTTGCCATTTTTTAACAAAAAACAGCTATTTTTTTAGCAAAAACGTGTTTTTCGGATGTTTTTTCGCAAAAAATAGTAATTTTAAGTTAAAAATTCCGGCGAAGCCACTGGCGGATCCAGGATTTCATAACGGAGGGGCGGTGAAATTTTTCCAGCGGGGGGTCTGGGGGGCGGAGCCCCTGTAAGTTGAAAAATTTTTTGTTTTTTTTGCAATAAAATCGGTATTGGGATCTTTAATTCTTTTTATACTGAAGAACTGAGCAAATTTTTTAAAATTCTTGACATTTTTAGGCAAAAATGGTAATTTTCTCCGAAAAATCGGATGCATTTCAAGCCTTTTCTTCACAAATGCAATAAATATGCGGTTAAAAAGTAGAAAATTCGCGCCGAAAGCGCGAAATTTTTTTGTTTTTTGCCCTTTTTCCTCTTTTTCTCCTTAATTTTTTCTACCTTCGAATCGCCCCGCCCCTCCCCCTGGATCCGCCCCT